>CAUYQG010102431.1:0-47215 GCA_963574415.1 Tarsius wallacei
CCAAATAAATAAATAAATCTCCCCAAATAAGTGCTCCAAATAAATAAATAAATAAAGACTGAGAAGTCTTTATTTTTGCTTCAATCTTGAATGAGGGCTAAGTGAGCAGAAAACCCTAGGTTATTTTTCCCTTAGTACTTCAAAGTATAACCAAATAAGATAAAGTTTCCCAAGCTGTGATCTACATAACATCAATCAACCACATACTACACACACACACACACACACACACACACACCCCACGTGCAAAAGCAAAGTGAAGTGCCGTGGTCAAGTATGGAAATACTGATACTATCTTACGGATCCACAATGCATATTTGTATATTTAAAGCCTTTGAATCACCTAACAGCAAGGAAATCTGTTTCACCTTGTCTAACTTAGCACTTCTTAACAGAAATCTTTTTTTCTTACAATTATAAACATCACATAGAAACTAGTTTCAGAGATGCTACAGTACACTGATTTAATCATTAATTGTCAACAAATAACTCTGCACACTTGTTCAGAAGGTATCTTCATTCTGCTGTCACCCTAACTTAGACTATGGTGTTAGGTTTTATCACTGCATAACAAGTTGCCACAGATTTAGCAACTTAAAAGAAGCACCATTTATTGTCTCACAGTCCTGTAGGTCAGAAGCTTAGGTACAGCCTAAGTCTTCCGCTCAGTATCTCAGGGACTGAAACCAAGGTTTGGGCCAGCCTGTATTCTCATCAGGGGTTGTCTATTGAAAATATTGTTTCCAAGACCATGTAAGTGGCTGGCAGAATTCAAATCGTTGCTAGTTATTGGCTGGAGTGGCTGCCAGCGGGTCCTTGCTATCTGGCCTTCTTTATTATCAAAGCCAGTGATGGAGAATGTCTCTTGCACCAAATCCATTTCACATTTTGTTTCTCTGACTTTGAAAAGGGTTCAGTCTTTTTTTAAAGGTTTATCTGATAAGGTCAGACTCACCCAGATAATCTCTCTTTTGATTAACTCAAAATAAATGGCTTCGTAACCTAATCATGGCATGGTGTCCAACACATTCACAAGCCCTGCCCACACTCAACAGAAGGGGATTATATAGGGCATGTACATCAGGGGACAGGAATTTTGAGGACCATCTCAGAATTCTCTCTACTACGTTTATTATTCTTTAGCGCCAGCCTATATGGGTGGCCACACTCCACATCAGATAGAGTTTCACTTTGCTTTCTTTTCAGAGAAGGCTATCACTGTAATATAACCCTTAGACTTCCTGTCAGAACAATAACTGTGTGACTTGGGTTCTGAGCATGCAGGCTAGCAGGCATAAAAAGGTATATTTAAGCTAACCCACAATCTTAGATTAGACTGCACTTTTGCAATATCAATAGCTGATATAGAGTGGAATACCTCAGGAAGTAGCCATTCATTCATTCCCTGATTTACCAGTGTGCTCAATACAGATGTCATGTGTGGTTTCTGGGTGCAGAGATCTTACTAACAAATAGATACAACACATGCATCCTATGATCCACAGGAAAATAAATATATGATGAGACCTACAGAGGAAATATTGAAGCAGAAGAAAAAGCAGCTATCTCTGTTGGTGGTTGCCAAAGTCAGAAAAGGCTCCACAGAAGAAATTTTATTTGAATGGTTTATTGAAGTATGAGTAGGAGTTTGGCAAGGCAAAAAAGTTGGGAAAGAATAACTTCTAAGCAAATAGTAAGTATGTAAAAATGTATGAAAGAAAGCAAGGTCCTTAGAGAATGGCTATAAGGAATCAAGCTAGAAAGGTAGGCAGGAGCCAGACATGTCATTAGGAAATTTATATTTCATTCTATAAGTGAAAAGAAATCAGAGGAAATTGTTCTACAAGGGAATAAAGTAACCACATCTGTGTTTCAGAGACATAACTTGACTGGCCACTGTAAGAGAGAAGCTGAACACAAGGAAACCAGTTAGGAGGTTAATACAAGGACAAGGAATGGCAAGAGCCACACTTAGGCCGGTGGTCATGAAAGAGAAAAGAATGGACTTTAGAGTGAGGAAGAAGCGCATGCAGAAGGCAAAGCTAGAATAATAGTTCTTTTCCTTCTTCTCTTTTCGAGGTACTCTAAAGTAGGCACAGAAAGGCTGGTTCAACTGTGTGTGATCACAAATTTTGTTCTTCTTGGTTTCTAGTCTATTAATCTAATCTCATGCCTTCTTTATAGGTGTTTAAATGAATCCTCCCCAGAAGCAAAAGATTAGAGATACAGGCATTGATATGCATATGAATACTGAAATAGACATGGATAGAATACATATATGTATCATACATACTTTTATATTTTATGTATAATATAAAATTATATACATACTACACCTTTTAACACACACACAACATCTTGCCTCTCATTCTGCCAAGCCACAGGGAAATCTTGGCTTAACTTTGCCATGGCAGTGCCTATAAATAAAATTAATAGTATACTAGTACATGGCTAAGGAGACTCAGAGCCTTATATGGAGATGGTGGAGGCTGGGTCAAAATCCAGTTTATTTACTCTTATACACAAGACGAAATGTAAATTTCCACATATCATACATTTGTTAGAGCAGGCTTTACTATTGAAAGCAGTTAGGTTCCCTGCAGTTACAAGGCTCCCATCTCAGCAGGATGGTTTCTAGCACTTCCTTCCTAGGGTGGAGTCAAGTCGCACACTACTTAGCAGGGCAGGTCTCTGCTGCCCAGACTCCAAGGACACTACTTCTAAATATAAAACCCTGTTATGTGGCTTGTGAGAGAACAAAAATTGCTCCTGATTCAATTACTACTTTACTTAATAGAGTTGTCTGGCTATTATTGTCCTTGGCTTTAGGCAGCACTATTTTTGAATGTCATGTTTAAATTTAATGAATAGTGCCACCTGAATTGAAAGCCACATACATTGCAAGATTCTACAGAAGAGTAGCTGCAGTCTGCATGCTCCATTTGCTTCTTTTCTGCTCTTCCCCTCCTTGGAGAACTTTTACACAAAGAGCACCAAGCCCAGTCCATTTAACTTCCATTAGTAGGAAATAATGGTGCTGCCTGAATGGTTCCAGGGAGCCTCTTGTGAATGAAACTGATGTTTTACTCCCCTCCACCCCCACCCCCTTATGTCTGGCTGCAAGAGAGGAGAGGCAAAACTGGAAGACATTCTAACTGCCTATCATGACCATTGTTACATAACAATTAAGACCACTCTTCCTACACATCATGAAGCAACTAATCTCAACTTCTAACTGGCATCCTGTCTTCCTCCTAAATATACTCTACCCCTTCAAACTCAACACAACCCAAATCAAATTAACCACCCCTACCATTTTTCAAATCTTAACTTTTCCTGACTTTCACACATTCATGGGTGGGCATAAATGAATCACTCTATTTCTGCTATCTCAAACTGGAGTCATCTTTTCTCATACCCTTCCCTAAATGCCTAAGTGAAAATACTTTCCAACTCATGTTGAACATGTCTCTGAAATTTCCCACAACCATCTTCTCCTTTGTGATCACACTATCGCCCTCAAATTGTTGTTCTTATTGTCTTAGCTATGTTGAGGCAATAACAGGTCCCATCATTTACTCTGCCACAATCAGTAAAGACCTTTCTACTGATGGCACCATCTTCCCTTTATAATATCAAAAATAAAATCAGGTCAAGTTAAGAAAAACATTAAAGTTTATTGTCATAGAAAAACACAGCTCGAGAACCAGGGGACTTCAAAGCAAGTGACATAAAGCTCTCTTATAGCAATTAAAGCATAGTTTATAAAACATAAAGGAGAAAGTATTTTGACTTTTTTCATGATTGACTGTTACACATTATCATTATTCTTTTCAGGAAAAACAGACCGGTTTAAGCTGATTTGTCTATAACTGACTGGTTTAATTTCATTGAATCATGCGAACAAGGATGTAAAGCTTATATTTTGTGTTTATGATTAATTAGAAGGAGTCTTTTGGGGAAATTAGGAAGACTTAAATCGTGGTTACATGGTTATGGGCAGTTGGCCTTGAGGTATATCTAAGCTGTGGCCTCCATTTTTATTTTCTTTAACAATACCCAAGACCTAGTTCTCCAGATAAAAGTCCACATGAATGACTGACAGTTTCCTTTACCTTCCTTATCTAATGACCTTCAACTTCATTCACCATGAGCCATCCATTCCCACATTTATATCCTAGATCTTGTTAAAATATCACCAGCTCTCTGTATACAGTCTTCTATCCTTCCATACCCAACCCCCTAATTCTGTCACTCTGTTCCTTCATTCTTTCACTACTTTTATATTTTATATACAACATACAATTATAAGTATTACATATTTAAACACACACACACAATACCTTGCCTCTCATTCTGCCGAGATACAAGGAAACATTGGCTTAACTTTGCCAGTACTCAGCCCTCCTTTTCATTCCTAGCTACCTCAGTCCTTCCACGTGCCTGCGGTCTTGGTAATCTAATCTTGGGAATTTGTGGCCTCTTCCTCTCGCACAAGCCATGGCTCTCGCTGACATTTAACCCATCCTTTTTTTTCCTTGCCTGCCAGGCTTCCTCCTCACTTCTCGCTTGTCTTACTTGATCTGCCTTTCCGGGCCTGACGCATCTATGGACCACTCCTCAGCACTACTAATAGTGACTTCTCTGAAGTGCAAATCTGAGTGTGTCATTTCCATCATTCAGATGCTTCAATTGCTCTCAGATGCCTTTGGAATCTCTGGCCAGGAGGCCCACATATCTGGATCCCACATATCTATTCAATTTCATCTCTCAAGACCCTCCACTATGACCCAGATGTAGTAAGCCACCTGCAGTTCCCAGGGGCCCCAGAAACTCAGTGAACTCCAGCTCTTTGCCCACGGCACCCCTCTACTGGAATGTTCCTCCCATCTCTTCTTAACTCTGCCAATGCTGTCTCATCTGTTAATACTCAGTTAAGGTATCACATCCTCTGGGAAGTCATCTCTACCTGTCCATCAGGCTCCTTCCTGCCGCCATTGCCACCCCACCTCTCTTTACCTGTCCATCAGGCTGAGCCTTTGGGGACCCTTACTATAGAATTTCCTGTTTTGTCTTTGTCTGCTTGCAATGCAAGACTGTGAGTTCTTAAGTTAGAGGCTATGGCCCCAACACTCTGGCATGTAAGGGTGGTAGCTGTGTCACCAACACCCAGCTCAGAGCCAGTGCCCAACAAGTGTTTATGAATGAATGGATAAACCTTTCCCCTCTTTTATTTACCAACACTCTACTAATCTATGCCTAATTGACCCATTGTGCAGCTGCTACCAGTTTACGTTTTTGCCAATTAAATATTTCCTTTAGTTAGTTATCCTGTTTTTATTTCACTAAGTTTAACTTATGGAAGTTCTATTTAGAGAAGATCTATCTCAAGTATTTTTTTAAGCAAGATGAAATATAATAAATAAATAAAGTACCTTAGCTCTATTGAGCAGCAACACAAATACCCCCATATATGGTAACACCAGTCCTAAGATCTCTGGAAAATTGAAGATGGTCAGTGTACATCAGTGGTTCTCAACAAGAGTGAGGACATTAGGCAATATCTGAAGACATTTTTGTTTGTCATATCTAAGGTGGTGTCACTGCCATCTAATGGGTAGAGAACCACTACTGTCCAATGCCAACAAAAAGAAGCTATTAAACTGAGGTTTGAAGAATACTTTACAGGTCATCGGACTAACTATTTAGGCCACAGAGGAAGACTTAGATTTGGTCTAAGGAATATTTTCCTAACAATGAGATTACTCCATAGTAAATGGATGTTCACTGAGGAAACAGTAGTTCTCTACCCAGGCTACACTGTGGAGTCATCTGGGAAGCTGTGAACATTGCCAGGGACTGACTCCACCCTCCAGGGAGTCTAATTTAGTCAAGAATGGGGCCCAGTAATGGGTCATGTTGTGGAAGCTCCCAGATGATATGAATGAGAACCAATGCTAAGAACCAGCGACCCAAAGCAAAAGTAAAGAATCCCAATAACCTGTGCTTAAACAAAAGAAAGGTTACTTTTATCCAGCCGGGTGTTCAACACTGTAGGAATACGCCATGCATTCCTACCCTACTCCTATGCCTAGTGGCCCCAACGGTAGGCCTTGTACAACCGTCTTCCTGCTGTGGCTCCTCACTCGTAAAGGTCTGACAGGTGGGTCCTAAAGTGGAGCCAAGAAAGAGAATTCGGGATCTAAATGCTCTGATGAAGAGGTGACCCATGGAACTTTACTCTCTGACCCCTGAGTGACAAGAGTCTTTTGTTTAGGAGAGTTTTCTGGCTTATGAGGAGATAAGGAGCCATTTATTCTTTGGTCAGCCCAAGCATGTGTTATAGTTGCTCTGAGAAGCTCATGAGAAAAAAGAGAAGGACAAAGATGGAAAATGGCTACACTTTAGACCCCTAAGGGGGTCTTTCCATACTGGTTTCTTTCACATGTGAAGGAGGACACAGGGGGTTAAAATTTCCAAAACAACAGACAACTTAGGGCAACAATACATCCTTTTTTAAAAAAATCTTTTGCAGACACAGTTCACGACTTTCTCTTTTGACAGAGAAGCAGGCCATTTCCCTGAATATAAAGACAAAGTGAGTATCAGTAGTAGGAAAGTTAAGCTTTTGTCTGTGCACAAAGCATTTGAAATAGGCCTATGGATTACGACAAACAGCTGTACAGAATTATTAGCCATTAAGGGTCAGCTGAAATTAGTTAGTAAATTAAAGAAAGTCCAATAATCAGAGAGTCAAAAGGAGAAGGAGACAATGAGGGTGGGGCAGGTCTGGATAGAACCAGAATGGAGAAAGAACATACTTTATCTAATATTTGGACCTTGTTTTCTCATTCTGCAGTTACAGATGCTAAGGTTCAGAGAGGTTGTGAAAGAGTAAAAAACTGTCAACTGTTTGGACTAAAAACCAAGTTGGCCTCACTGCAAAGGTTCTTTAGAGGCTTGAAGCAAAAACTGGGTCAGCAGGGCCAGTGAAATCCTTAGGCTAATGGTGCAAGTAGCTTGTCCATTACAGGCTTACGTTTCCAAACCACTCACTAGTCTTAGCAGAGCCTGGCCTAGCTGGGGGTTCATATGAATTCCAATAATTATGGCATGGAGACAAGGATCTGGTGGGGAGAGGTTGGTATCTGGGATGAAGGGCTGGATATGTGAAGAAGGGTTAAGAAGAAAGTTCTTGTGGAGGGAGGAGAGTACCCAGGAGTTGCACTGAGTTTCAGAGTACATTTTGATAAGCTGACTTCAGTGTCCCACACAGGCCACTAGAGGTAGAAATAGTCTTACTTTAATAAAGAGTAAGTTTTTCATTATGAGAATAATAAAGTGCTCATTAAAAAAACGTGGAAAATACAAAAATAGGAAGTGGGAAAATAGACTCAATTGGTAAAAACAATAAAACTTACTGTGATTCTTTCCAATCTTTTTTCTATTTATATAATTCACATTATTGTGATCATGAATTGTATATAAATATTTGTTCCGCTTTTGTCACTTAAAATTGTAAAACAAGCATTTTCTTATTTGCATGTTATTTCTATCCTAATATGCTATAATTATATTATAAGTATGTATACTTATATGTAAATTATTGTAATATAAATTATTATAATTTAGAAAAGTATAAATCATTATATCATATATTTATACAACAATGTACCTAATCTGTGTTGGGCATTTAGTTTAGAAGGTCTATTATAGCCGGGCACGGTGGCTCATGCCTGTAATCCCAGAACTTTGGGAGGCTGAAGCAAGAGAATTGACTGAGCCTAGGAGTTTGAGACCAGCCTGGGCAACTTGGCAACATCTCTACAATAAAACAAAAAATTAGCCAGGAGTGGTGGCACATGCCTGTAGTTCCAGCTACTCGGAAAGCTGAGGAGGAAGGATTGCCAGAGTCCAGCAGGTCAAGTCTGTGGTAGCCATGAGTGTGCCACTGCACTCCAGCCTGGGTAAAAGAGTAAGATTCATTTAAAAAACAACAAAAAAAAAACCAAAAAAAAAAACCCTATTTTAATATACTAAAGAATGGAATTGCTGAACTAACGATATAGAGGTTTTAAGGACCTAAGACAGTTAAGGGACTGGATCTTCACTTAGGCAGGCCTTCTTAAACTACTAGTACCTATTCCTGGGTTTGAGCCTCAAACTTGGCTTGCTCACAATTCAATTCTTTCAGTACCAGGAATGACTGGTACTTAGGAATTGTATAGCAGTTGTGAGAAACAAACTCACTTGTCCAAAATCAAAGGATGGACACAGATACGTGGAGTACAGCAGAAGCGAGACTTTAGTGATGGTCTTGCAAGATTGGATGTCTGGTGGGCAGCCACACTGAAGCAGGAAGAATCAGCATTTTTATCCCTAAAACACAGATCCCTCTCTTGGTTCCTCATTAGAGGAATACTGCAGAAGTTACAGGCTCTCCTGTACAATGCCTATGTGACATATTTTGATTAACTTACAGAATCATTTAATTTGAAGGTCCTATTTGCCGATCGGCTTACAGAATTACCATTTTGATTGGATTCCACCAAAAGTTTAAACATGAAGCCTGCCAAAGTAAAAAGCCCATGAAAAAGAAGCACAAAGAAACAGGAAATGAATCAACAAAAGAGAAGCACAAAGCATTTAGACACCAACTTGAGAACCCAAGATAAGCTAGGCTCCAATTTGAAAATAAATCACCACTCTTATTTCTCACACAGTTAACCAAAACTAATTCATAGTAGAAATCAGAATTATCACATGGAGACTGTGGAAGTTGTTAGTACTGTTTGCCAAATATTTCTGCTCTCTACCTCCCAGACAGTACCTCCCATATACATCCCAGTATGTAGGATCATACTTCCTGCTCTCTGTAATCACCTGGGGCCTGTATCCAGTTCTGATGAGAAATTGTGTTTGCAGTGGACACTTGTTTGCAGGAAGCAGCGCTTCCGGAGTTCTCTTTCTCTGTCACTGTGACTGGCAATATTTGAGAAGGTGACTGCTCCATCAGCCCACAGCGAGAGTGTGAGCAAGAAATACAAATTTACTGTCTGAAGTCATGAGAATTGGAAGATGGCTGAAACTGTAGCATGCCCTAGCTCATTCTGACTGCTACAGAGGCAATATTAATATTAACCTCTAAAAACAGAAATCAACTAAAGTTGAAAGACTGCTGTTAGGCACTAATCAGAGTAAAAGAAAATATTTATGTATGTCAGCTGTTTTACAGTCCTTGACTAAGAGTACGGTAATGTTCAATGTTAATTAAGACTTCCTCGTCCCAGATAGTCCTGGCTGGGCAATGCCAACATTTACCTTCCTGAGTCTCCTTTTTACACTTTTACCATTGACCAAGTCAACTTCTGATAGTCACCGTCTACCTTTAATTGTTGCTTTTATTCTAAAAGTCACACCATATGCTGTTGAAAAAATGAACAGTTTAGACTCAAAAGCAACAAAATGTAAAAGACCTGTTGTTTCCCTCCCCTAACCATCCTATTCCCTCCAATTCCCAGTTGGGGGTGTATCCCTCCAGGCATTCTCTCTGAAGTTCAAAGTACAAATGGAATCCACTCTTCATATCCTTCTGTGCTTCGCTTAGTATGTCAGGTATCTTTTCATGCCAGTGCATATTGATTTACTCCTTTATTTTTAATGATGGCAGAGTTCTCTTTCAAAGCTTAACCATCCTTCATGTAATCAGTTGGTAAATAGTTTGGGGTTTTTTTCCCAGTCTTTTGCTGTTGTTAATAATGCTCCAATTAACATTCCTGTAAAAATGTATTTTCTGCACACTTATAAAAGTTAATACAGAAGGAAAATTCCCAAATGTACAGTTGAAGGGAACTTGGAGTTTAAATGCCAATAAATATTGCTAATCCCCTTCCCATAGGTCAGATCAATTCATATTCCCACCAATACAGTGAGAGTTCTTGTCTCCTCCCCCTCTCAAGACCACAGGGAATTATCAAACTTTTAGAAATCTCTACCATTATCCTCATAAAAAAATATATTGCATTGTTGATTTAAAGTGCATTTCCTTAGTAATAGGTGAGTTTGTGCTGGATCTTTCTTTAAGTATGATAATACCTTCAGTCAGGTATGATGAGGCCTGGGTGGCATTCTTTCTCTTTAAGTGTGCTGATTTTATTGTTTGAGTCTCAAAGAACAACCCTATTTTTAAGCCCTGAGGAAGCATCTTGTCATTGACCCTCATTTACTGAATAAATAGGGTTCATAACATTTCTAAGACCTTGACAGAGAGAGAGAGAGAGAGAGAGAGAGAGAGAGAGCAGCTGGGGTGTTTTACAGTGATGTCATCAAGGCAGATGGACTGGGAATTGGCCAGCCCTCGAACTTCTCAGTTAATTGATGTGACATATTCTTTCATTGCAGCAATTCAGTTTTGTGTCCTTGCCCACTGACGTGCTGGAAATTGAGGTGAAGGACAAGTTTGCCAAGAGCCGCCCCATCATCAAGCGCTTCTTGGGAAAGCTGTCAATGCCTGTCCAGAGACTCCTGGAGAGACACGCTATAGGGTAAACTGTGACTGAGTTCTCACTACCACTAGGTTTTGGCCAACAGGTCATGCCCAACAGGGGCCTGTAGGCTGCCAACGGTATAGTCTCAAAGAAAGTCAAACTAAAATGGTCTTGCTGTATTTCCTTGGCTTCTCCCATTAATTATGTTTCATCCTTCCCTTTCCCCTTGCTTGTGTATTCCTGATTACTTATGCAAGAGAGGAAAAAATCCTGAGACAGTATTAAAAGGAGCCCTCAATGTGGCATATTTCTTTACAGCTAGAAACTAAAGTTTGTTTTACTATAAAGAATATTATTTCATTCATATGCCTGCTGGATATAGAATTTAATCATATGCAACATTTCCATAACACGATGAAATGCTGGGTTACTAGGGCAGAGCATCCTAAAAAATGCTAATATTTACAGAAAATGCTAGATAACTTAGATGAAAAATGGAAAGCATGAATTCTCATAGAATGACAGCGATTATGTTGCTGGCAGAATTCAGTTGTATATGAGAATGTATTTCTGTGTTTTGTCTCTTCTGCATTCATATCCACTCATGGTTGCCATTAAAGTGGACTATGGCCAGATAAAATCCTTATGTATAATACTGTATTTCTTTTGGTAACAGCAACTATATTTGAAAACATTAGGTATGTTTTCTGTTCATAACATACGCTTACATACAACATAACGCTTAGAAAGATAGCAAAGGAATGAGAAAAAAACATGCAGAATTTCCAAATGTCTTTTTTTTATTATTATTTTAAAGATGTGGGGTACAATTCAGGGTTAGGTATACAAATGTTCATTATGCAGGTAACCTTGCTGATGAGGTGTGCCCCTCCCTTCCCTGGCAGTTTCCCTCAACTGCTAATCCCACCCACCCTCTCCCTTGGCAATTTCCCACTACTGCCAATCCCTTCCTTATAGTATTATGATAATTGTTCAAGGTCTGCTTATGAGTGAGAACATATGGTACTCTGTTGTTTGTTTCTGTGATAGATCACTGAGTATGATAGACTCTAAATCCATCCAAGTTGCTGTGAAGTCCATATGTTTGTCCTTCTTTATAGCTGCATAATATTCCATTGTGTATATGTACCACATTTTTTTCTATCCAGTCCAGCTTCAATGGGCAGCATGGTTGGTTCCATGTTTTTGCTATTGTGAATAGAGCTGCAACAAACATGCATGTGCAGGTGTCCAAATGTCTTAACTTAAAGTTAAGTTTGGATTTTCAAAAGGACTTTGGAATCACTGATGATTATCATAAGGACATTTAACTGGAACCTTACAGCATATATGCAGCTGCATGTATACAGGCATGCCATTAAGTCTCAGCCAAAGGGAGCTGACATTTACAGAGCTACAGCAATGTGTCAAACACAGTGTTTGCACTTTCCATTCATGGTTGTGAGGTTTAAACAAACAGACAAAAAGTGTACCTGTAGGACCTAGCACAATCACTGGCATCCAGGAGGAACTCAAAAGAGAATGGTATTCCTTGTGATCTTTGTTGTTTCAGCTAGTCCTCACAAGGCTTCTCTGAGGTAGCATTATCACCATTTCTCCAAAAGATGGAATGCAGCTTAGAAAGGACAAATAATTACTGAAGCCTAAGCCTTGTGAGTGGCAGAGAGGTAGCTAGAATTGAGAACACACCTGCCTCTTTCCAGAGCCCAAGTGCCCCTCCCCACTCAAACAGTCTTCACACAGGGTACCTGGGACTGACTGTCTAGTCTATCATGGGCCACACTTTTCATTTCTCTCCTTCTCGGCCCTACTGGCTGCTCTCACAGCTGTTAATACCTCTGCCAGGGGGGTTGATATGGGGACCATTAATGTCCCTCCATGTTGCCACAGCCCCTAGAGAGGGGCATGGCAGGGATTCAAGCATTCCTGCACACTCCTGAACAGATTACTGAGAATCCTCTTGTTTTCTATGCACTCTCAATAAGTAGCTACAGGGCATCCTTGACTTCCCTGCAGACTATGACCAAAGTAAATCCCTATTTACTCCTTTTCTTTGAACTATATAATATCAATGTAATCATAAGTCTTGTGATTTGCATGACTTTTGCAATGCTTGATGTCTTAGGCTTTATAAACTTTACTCTAAATATCACTATCTAAATGCAAAATGCAGCTGTAACTTAAGTTTTATACAATACTCTGCTGGTCACGTGGTTAATGTGTAGGTACCAGCAACTCTGGACTATAAAAGTGAATGGCAAAAGCCTGGAGGGTGAGCAGAATCATTTTAGAAACACCTTGAGTCCAGCTCTGCTCCTTGGATTCGAACTCAGAAATACACTTCTTTCTACCCTGCCCCTTTGATTTATTGGTATCAAGGGGAGCAGCTGAGTCTTACTCGGACCATAACAGGGTGGGCTACTGTGACCATAAGAAAAACATCCTGAACCCAAAACTTAATTGCAGT
Organism: Tarsius wallacei; assembly: GCA_963574415.1. Classification (NCBI taxonomy): domain Eukaryota; kingdom Metazoa; phylum Chordata; class Mammalia; order Primates; family Tarsiidae; genus Tarsius; species Tarsius wallacei. The sequence continues at coordinate 12,976 of CAUYQG010102431.1, forward strand.
CAGGGAAGGCCTAAAGACGAGCAGACGGTGACACAAAATTAAATTTATTATGCTTTATATTGGCTTTCCAGGTTTCCTTGCCTTGGCTTTTCACTCATCTAACCAACAAATATTATTTGAGCCAGTGACATGTGAAAGGTGCTGCAATTGACACAAAGCATGTCATATGTAGCCCCTGTCAGACAAAAAGAGGGACTGTGAAGAAGGCTTCTGCCCACCCCAGCACCAAGCACACTGCAGCCCAGCATGTATTAGATATTCAATCCGTACCTGTTGAACCCAACTTCTCTCTCCTGCTCACGTTAGCCACAGAGAGAACACATCTGCTCTCCCATGATGATACTTTCATAAGCGGAAGCTGCTGGCTCATTTCTCCTTGGAATTGTCCCGCCCTGCCCGTCTCCCACTACAGAAAAGCACATCCTCAGGTGGTAAAAGCAAGTAACTGAGGTAGAGAAGGGTGTCCCCTACCAGATGAAGGTCAGCTATGATCTTCCCAGTGTTCTTGCCACCCAGGGTAATGGAGGGCGCAGATAGAGTATGACTGAGCTTAAACCTCCTCCAAGAGGAAGCAACTAGCAAGCCATGGACATGCTTTCCTCCCACCCCCTCTGAAGGGATGGCACACCATCCCCTGGGGGCTGGGCGGAGTGGCGCCTCCGCCAAGGCTTGTTGCTTCCCATGCTCCTGGAAGCCATTCTGTGGTGCTGCCCCTTCCAGAGGTGTCCCAAGGTAGGTAGGAGCAGGATGTTGGAGGAATGGCCACGGAAGCAGTGGCTGTTCAGCTTGCATTCAGCCTGGGCCATAGCAGAACCCCAGAGTGCACCCATAACAAAAGCGAATCCACTTATCACCACAGCCTCCCTCTGCCCTCAGAAAATGCCGGTAAAGCCCCCTGTATCCATTGCTTTGAAAACGTTTTGGCCGGGCTCGGTGGCTCAGCCTGTAATCCCGCGCCTTTGGGAGGCTGAGGTGAGTGGATTGCCTGAGCCCACGGGTTCGAGACCTGCGTGGGCAAGCAAGACCTCATCTCTACAATAAATCAAAAAATTAGCCGGGTGTGGTAGCGCACGCCTGTAGTTCCAGCACTTGGAAGGCTGAGGCGCAAGGATCACCGGAGCCCAGCAGGTCGAGGCTGCGGTGGCCGGGAGCGGCCACTGCACTCCAGTCTGGGGACGGAGTGAGACTCCAACTCAAAAAAAAAAAAAAAGAAAAGAAAACGTTTTACCCCACCTGCACCGGCTGCCTCCCTGTCCTCGGATGTTTGAACCTTTCCTCCCTATACACACACACACTCTCATTTCCAGTGCTCCCTTGATTTCTTGGCCTGTAACATCCCAGCCTTCAGCTGGCTGGCTGCCTCTGACCCTGACATCTCATGAAGATGTCACCAGCTGCTGAAGCAATATTTGGTAGTCCTACCTTATGCCCCAGCTGGATGTAGCTACTTAAAGACAGGAGCTATGTATGACATGCTTTGTGTCAATTGCAGCACTTTTTACATGTCACTGGCTCAAATAATATTTGTTGGTTAGATGAGTGAAAAGCCAAGGAAAGAAAACTGGGAAAGCTAACATAAAGCATAATAAATTTAACTTTGTGTCACTGTATGCTCATCTTTAGGCCTTCTCTGATTGCAATTAAGTTTTGGGTTCAGAATGTTTTCCTTATGGTCACCTACTCTATAGTATTGACCGAGACCCTTTCTAAATAGACAGAATACTGAGGCTCATCCTATTTTTTCTACATATAATGTCTTTAGTGGTCTTCCAAGGAACTCCAAAGTCTAAATTATGGCTTATCAAATAATACAGTACTAAGTCAGGGGATCACTGGGATATATGTTGTTTGTTTCATAATGCCAGCATTTTCTAGAAAGAAACATTAAAGCACTACCAGTCAGTGATTTATCTTTCAATTTGAGCATCACGAATTAATAAATGGATTAAAGAGTCGTCTGAGTAACAAGTGGTTTGGGGATATACTTTGTTATTATTGGTTACACTGGATGTGTTAATTTCTGAACATCCCAAGATTATCATTCTTTCTATTTAGGCCAAGGTGGAGGACAATTTACTCTGCAGAAGCTATATTATTGATGAAAATGTAACAGCAAAGCTTCAGATTGATTGCCTCTAGATAGCTTTCTTTTTTGTAATTAAGAAATTGCTATGAGCGGGTAGAGGGGATAGCACCAGAGTCCAGGATGGAGAGTCAGGGTATCTACATGTGGGAACCTGACAGCCCAGAGACCAGAGAACCCAGCTACAAGTCTTGCTCTGCCCCATCGTGAAGCAGATGCCTTTCCACAGCACCCACACACTCTCCAGTAACCATGACAGCATCCTTTCTTAGACACTGCATACAGACCACAAAATATGCATTTGCTGGCACTGTCCATCATTAAGGGCATATTTGGAAAATGGCAATCTGCACAGGAAAAGCAAGCAAAAACTATCCTTGTCTTTTTTAATTCTCTCTCTCTCTCTCTATGTTTTAGAATACAAGTTAGCAAACTTTTCTGTAAAGGGTCAGATAGTACGTAGTTTAGGCTTTGCAGACCACACGGTCTCTGTCAAACAACTCAACTCTGCCATTGTAGCATGAAAGTAGCTATAGATAATGCGTAAGCTAACAGACATGACTGCGCTCCAATACAACTTTATTTATGGACACTGACATTAGAATTTTATATAATTTTCACATGCCACAAAACGTTACTCTTCTTTTGTTACTTTTTCCAGTCATTTAAAAATACACAAAGCTCACAACCATACAAAAACAGGTGGTAGGCCAGATTTGGTCCACTGGCTGTAGTTTGCTTACTCCTGCTTTGGAACACAGACGGTCTCTGACTTACGATGGTTTGACTTAACAATTTTTTTGACTTTACAATGGTGCAAAAGTGATATGCACTCAGTAGAAACTGTACTTTTTAAAATTTCGATCTTTTCCTAGGCTAATAATATGTGGTTGGTACTCTCTTGTAATACTGGCAGCTGCAGTGATCCAAACCTCCCAGTCAGCTCTGTAATCACAGGATAAACAACTGATACTGTACTCTGCAGTGTTCTGTTTGCAATAAATGCCACAAGATATTCAACACTTTATTATAAAATAGGCTTTGTGTTAGATGATTTTGCCCCCGCCGGTAGGCTAATGGAAGTGTTCCGAATACATTTAAGGAAGGCTAGGCTAAGCTATGATGCTCTGTAGGTTAATGGGTTTATCAGGTTGTAATCCATCGTAGGTCAAGGAGCATCTGTAGTTAATAAGTATTTCCTTGTGGTTTTGTATTGCCATTGAGCATACATGCTTTCCCATCTTTATCTAGAGTGGTCTCCTATGTACCTGAGCAAGTCATCACCTCCTACCTCCTAGGGCATAGAAAGCACACTGTGTATGGTCATTAAGGGAAGAGGTATTGACCAGATGTGTAATGCTTGTTTCCTTCTAGGGATAGGGTGGTCAGCTACACACTTGGCCGCAGGCTTCCAACAGATCATGTGAGTGGACAGCTGCAATTCCGATTTGAGATCACTTCTTCCATCCACCCAGGTATTTTCAGCGTGAACTTCATGTCTTGTCCTAGGCCTATGTGACATAAGTGTGGTTCCTTTCTCTAAAATACAATAACCATGGTTCTCTCCAGACATGTCCTAGGTTTTGTGGTTCTCTATCCTCTCTTCCATTTGAGGCCCAGAAGTCAGTGATCTATTATGGAAGCCAGGTTGCTGTCCCCTTGATTGAGAGACTCCTCTTCATTCTGGTGACCCAAAGGTAGAGGGTTAGACAGTGGCATGGGGGTCAACAATGAGGCCAACGTGGATTTGGAGCCCTGTCTTATCATTCTACTCCCAGAATCCACATAAGAGGTGCTCAATAGATGTTTAATCATTGTATACGTGGATGGAGGAACGGATGTAAAACATCTCTTTTTACCTAGTAACTAGATATAGACTAGCTAGTTGTTGAAGAATGCCATGCTGTTGAAGAACTAGGATTTTACAATGGATGTTTATAATATCACAGAGAAAATGAAAAATATAAACTGGACAGAAAACTTCAGAATTACCCAGGATTCAGTTTTTCATGCCAAAATGTATTTCCAAATAACCCCTATAATTAAGTATAGATCACACTGAGAATTGTTGGGGCCTCCTGGACCACATTTATGAGTTGCCGTTAAGACTAACGAAGCTTTTGAGAACTTAGAGTCTGGAGTTTATCACTACCCGCTCATTAAACTCCGCTGTATTTTTGCATGCCTAACGTACAACTTAGATAGTAAGAAAACGCCTTGACTGTTTTGTCTTTTTATATTCAACCTTTTTCAACATTTTGATAATAAAGCTGACTCTTCCTTCGGTGTAACCATAATGGCAACTTCACAGTTCACCACAGATTTTTCTTTAACTGGTGAATTGCACGAGTGCATCTGAAATGGGGATGTTTACATCTGGCAGGAATCCAACAGAGCAGCTTCAGGAAGGTTGAATTAAGCATTGGTTGCCACTCCTAGAATGGCTGCTTGGTGTAGAGACCTCTTTTTTTTTTAATTGCAATAAACTCCAAATGTTGGAAACCTTCCAGCCTGAGCTGTTGGATGATGGCTCCCATTCTTCATCCAGCCTTTTCTTCTCTCTTTGCCTAAGAATACTGCTTACCCATCCTCCCACCCTGCAGGAGCCATTGTATTCTGAACAAATACAATTAACTTTTCCAGGGATCATCAAAGACTATAGACACCACTCCTACCACCCTCATTACTGGAGGTCATTCCACCTAGCAAACATTGTTGAGCACCTGCCTTGTGCCCAGAACTGGGGTAATGCTCGTGCTTTGGATATTTTAACCAAAAGGTGAAAATTCTGTTTCCCTTGAAACAGAATTCTGAAATATGAGGGGGAATCCCCTAAAAACAGAATTTAAAAATTGTGTATTTATTCTTACATGTTTAAACTTCAGTAACCTTCAAAGTACTCTCCGTTTGATGTAATACACTTATTGAGATGCTTTTTCCACTGCTCAAAACACTTTTTAAACTCATCAATTTTAATGTCCTTTTGTGCTTCTGCTTCTGCCATTTTTTGTTTCATCTCTTCCACATCAGCAAAACATTTCCTTTGAGAATTTTTTTCATCAAGGAAAAAAAAAAGTCACTCAAGGTGAGATGGAGTGAATAGAAAGGGTGGGGCCCAGGGTCATGCCATTTTTAATCAAAAACTGCTGACCACCCAGTACAGTGTGGGCAGGTGTGTTTCTAAATCACTCACCATGAAATATGAAAATGCATTGAAAGAATCTCCAAAAGCAATTCACTGAAGCTGAATGCAGCCTCTCACAACAATACTAGCTGGTACACTGATGCCAATGGGTTCCTAGAACACTTATCTAGTGGAGGAAGCCTGTCCTACAAGGGACCCGCTCTCCAAAAAAATAATTTTGATTTTTGGGGGGAGTTCCCCCCTTGTATATCCATGACTGCAAGTTGTCATTCACGTAATGAGCTTGCATTCTTATAAAAATTTTCAGCAGAGTTCTGGCTGGTGAGAAACCCTCATCAACCCCTACATCCAATACCCTAATGTAGAAATCCCTTAGCAACCACTTATATGGCAGGCAGAGTATCCGAACACCACGGACTCTCTTCCAGAAGGAATGATACATTTTTCCTCTTGCCAGCAGACGATGAAGAGATCTCCCTGAGTACCGAGCCTGAGTCGATGCAAATTCAGGATAACCCCATGAACAACCTGGTGGAAAGCTGCCATGGGGAGGCTCCGCGCGATGCAGCAGAGGCCTCGGAGACCTCGAAGCCAGAGCTGCCGAGCGAGGGCAGTGTCGTGGAGGGTTCCGGAAACCAGAGCTTGGAGCTTTCCAGACCAGGTGAGGAAGCCGCAGGCGCCACTGAGGCGGGAGATGATGGCACGGTCCCTGTGGGACTGGAAGGAGCCGAGGAGCTCCTGGCCGAGGACACCCAGCCAGCCCCGAGTGCGGAAGAACTGGCCGAGGGCCTGGACCTGGGCGAGGAGGTGCCGCTGCTGCTGGAGGACGACGAAGCCCCGGCCGGCCCCGAGGAGCCCGCGGAGGAGGAGGAGGCGGAGACGGCGAGCCGGGCTGGAGCAGAGGACGCAGAGAAGGAGCCGGAGGAGGAGGAGGAGGAGGAGGGCGACGTGTCCACCCTGGGCCCGGGAGAGGGCAGGCTGCAGCTGCGGGCCTCCGCGAAGAGGAAAAGCCGGCCGTGCTCCTTGCCTGTGTCCGAGCTGGAGACCGTGATCGCGTCGGCCTGCGGGGACCCCGAGACCCCCCGGACGCACTACATCCGCATCCACACCCTGCTGCACAGCCTGCCCTCGGCCCAGGGCGGGGGCGCCGGCGAGGAGGAGGACGGCGCGGAGGAGGAGTCCACCCTCAAGGACTTCTCGGAGAAGGACGGGCTCAGCGAGGTAGACACGGTGGCCGCCGACCCGCCCGCCCTGGGCGAGGACGGCGAGGAGCCCGAGGGGGCCACGCTGGGCATGGCGCCCCCCAGCCACTCCGGGGGCCACTTCCCCGGCCTGGCCAACGGCACGATCCCGGACAGCGACACGCACCCCAGCACGGGGAGCGAGAGCGACTCCAGCCCCCGGCAAGGCGGGGACCACAGCTGCGAGGGCTGCGACGCGTCCTGCTGCAGCCCCTCGTGCTACAGCTCCTCGTGCTACAGCACGTCCTGCTACAGCAGCTCCTGCTACAGCGCCTCCTGCTACAGCCCCTCCTGCTACAACGGCAACAGGTTCGCCAGCCACACGCGCTTCTCCTCCGTGGACAGCGCCAAGATCTCCGAGAGCACCGTCTTCTCCTCGCAGGACGACGAGGAGGAGGACAACAGCGCGTTCGAGTCGGTGCCCGACTCGGTGCAGAGCCCCGAGCTGGACCCCGAGTCCATGAACGGAGCCGGGCCATGGCAAGACGAGCTGGCCGCTCCTGGCGGGCACGTGGCAAGAACCGCCGAAGGTCTGGAGTCCCCCGTGGCAGGCCCGAGCCATCGGAGAGAAGGTTAGACCTCAAACCTGATCAGAGTGAGAATAGGACCACCAGGGGGACACAGGTGTCACCAACACGGTTTAAAAAACAGAAGGGGGTTGGTCAGTCTCCAAACGGGGTTGCTGGGGCAATGTACGCCTGTCTTGTACATATATGTGTGCATGTGCATCTGTGTATAAGAGTGTAGATGACTTTGAGTAGCTGCCACCACCCCCGCTGTCTCAGACACGAAAGGAGAATTATGACTAGCTGGTTGTGAGCGTGCACTTGTATGTGTGCTTCTCTATTTGTTTTAACTAATCACCAGTACTGGTTAGTGTACGTGTTATCCTTCTAGTTTTGGCAGCAACCAGAGCCCCAAGACTAGTATCAAATAGTATGTGGGAAATAATCTATGTTCCACATTAGTTGGATAATGTGTAAAGGCTCTGCTGACTTCCAAAACACATGGAAGACTAGCAATAAATGTTAATATTAGTTGAAGAATGCAGATTTTACCTCTGTTTTAGAATGCAGCTGGTCCATGTGTGTATGGATTTGTACGTATATTGCCTACATCTATTTGTCATTATTTCTGTCTGCTTAATTCTCGTTATTATTGTTGGTTTTGTTTTGTTGTTGTTGTTGTTGTTGCTTTTGGCTTTTTCGGCTATTGGAAGGGAAGAATAACATGAATGTGTAAATCACTTTGTTTCAAATAAGATTCTAATTCCAAAGCTGCCACCTTTAGTTTTAAAATGTATTCTGTATTTTAACCAAAAATGTTCCTTCTTAGTCATGCTTGTGGAATCATCATATTAAATCAATTTGCATTTCCTTATCCAGGATTGGGAACTATCTTCCAGTCAAGTGACAGTGGCATGGGGTGGAGGGGATTGAAAAGTTGCATACTAATACAAAATAATTCAGTTGTTTTAAAAGAGAAAAGCATAGCCTCTGCTATTTTGCTGTTCTGCTATTATTTGTTAGCCTCCAAACAAAAGGTGGTGGCATTCTCTCTAGATTGTAAGCTCATCAAGGGCCAGAATTGTGTCTTCTTTATGTTTGAATTCTTAGCACCTATACAAATCCCTGATGCCTACAAAGTTTTTTAAACAGGAACTAAAGCAAGCATAAAAAATGTAAATATTCAACAATGCCTAGTTCTACCTTTCAGAGAAAGAAAGAGTGAGAGAAGGTGGCACGTGTGGTAAGGAGAAGCCCCAGGAAATCAGTAGAGAAAGAGAAACAAGGAAGGAAGTGGTGACAGACAGAATGAAAAGTCACCCATGATGAGTGCGATAGAAGGTCCCTTCCATGGGTAGAAAGGGATGGAAAATTCCTTTCTTACACAAGATGTTTTGAGGGATCTAGGGTGTTTAATGGGATCAAGGCCCTGGTGCAGGAAGATAGATTGACATCGGATAATGTCTGGATGTTACTCCTAATCACAACATAACTAAAAATAATACAGTATGAGGAGATGTGGGGATTCCCACATAAAAGCGCACTCGTAGAAAGAAGCCAGCAGGGATGTCTGGGGCCAGAGGTCTGTAAAGGGCCAGGCAGTGGCTATTTCAAGCTCTGTGGGTTGAAAGGTAAAATCAAGTAACTCTTCACCAAATGCTTTTTTTTTTTTTTGCTATAAAAAGTGCAATAACATTTCCATAACACTTTTCTTAGCTCAGAGCCATACAACTCTACTTTAGCCTACATAGTATTTTTGCCCCCATGTTGGGAGATAGTCTAGACATTGTTCATTGAAAATTGATTCAGTATAAATTTACATCAGAGCCTGTTTTACCAAAAAAAGACACTGCCCATGCCCTTGAGGGGCTCACAGTCCAGCAGAGTAAAGGCAGGAAAATGTTTCAGGGTCACAGCAATTTTTGCACAGCAATTTCTAAAGAAGTTTCTGAATTCCTGAATTCTTCAGATTAAACTCAGAAAAGGTTTAGAAGCACCTATATGCTTCATTTCGGTGGTTATAAGGGAAAATTCAAAGATTTCTGAGAGGGTCTGTTGATCTCACGAAGGCAGTGCAGACGCTGGCACGTGACTTCTTCACAGCCAGCCTTCCTCGCCTCAGTGGGGAGACCCAGAGCTAACAGCAGATGCATTGTGGGACTGTCCCTCACTCACCACCCACCAGGCTTCACAACAGCAGGTACTCAAAGAAAGCAGGGCTTTGACACTGCCTGCCTGAAATGTGCATATGTGCGTGCCCTCTGCTTCCACAAGAATCACGGTTGCCCCTTCACCAAGACTTCTGAGCTGCAAATCCTTTCACTATAGAAGTTGCATTAGACCCAGCAAGATAGATTTATTGTTCACATGCTCCCACAGAGGACTCTGCGGCAATTTATGGAGGAACACTGTTATAAATCTAACCTTCTTTTCCCTCTATAAAAACCTCCTCTTTTAAAAGTTCAGATTAAAATAGTTCTTAAAAACTGTCTGCAGATGAATGAAAAGAGCAGTATAATGTTGTGGTTGTGGGCTCAGGCCCTGGAGACAGGCCTCCTGTATTTACATTCAGTCCTACCACTTCCTCGCCAAGTTACCTAACTGCTCTGTTTGCTTATGTGAAAAATGGGTGTAATTGTAGGATCTACCTCAAAGGGTTACTAGAAGAATTAAATGAGATGATACTATAAAAACACTCTGCCTCTCACAGAGGGAGGGCTCCTCCGGGGAGACAAGCAGCTTAAAGATGTGTTATATAAAGCATCGAAAGCCGTCCTCTGAACTTACATTTCCTGCACCATGGAAATGTTCACATATATTAGGTGTAAATCACTCTGCTTCAAATAATATTCTAGGCAGCCGATCCACAACTTGGTCATATTATTTTTAAACAGAAGTTAAAAGGGCCTCACTTATTTTTAGCTGAGGAAGAGGTCTCCTTCTGGGAGGTTCTGGTGGGTGTGAACACTTGCTTTGTGTCTGAGGCTAGAGTGATTACGTGGATTTGTGTCCCTGTGTGGAACAGAATTGCTTGCTTCTTCAGCGCCCTCCATCCATTCAGTCGGCTGAGATTTGTCGGTCACCTCATTGCATTTGCTTGGGGTTCACAAGCAGGTGGGATCAGCTCCATTAACCCCAGGCAGTCGACAATATTGTATTTCCACTAGCTTGGAGGAGTAATTAAGCCGATTGGTTGAACTAATTACAAGAGGTAAGTTTGTTGTTGTTTTTTCAGAAACTAAATTAAAAATGCAGCAGCTGATGACATAACAACTGTACCATTGTTTTTGTTTAATTTCTGACACTAAACACATATAAAAACAAACATGAGTGTGGTATTCACTCACACACAGAACCCATCTTTGAAACAGCAGTCTGTCCACAATGGACTATGTACTGGTATGAGGGGAACCTTCCTTGATTTCCATTAAAATCTCCAAGGACCCAGAGGATTTGAGTAACATACCAGCATTTGCACAGGAAATAACATTATATACTCAAAATTTGAAAGGACTCTTTGTTTCTGAATATATCTCTACTTTTGCTTACCGGGTTAGCGCTAGAGATTAAATAACTAAATTCAACCCACCTAACTTTCTTCCTCATTAATTTAATTTTGATCAGTTCCGTGGAATTAGAGTGAGAAGAAATAATCCTCCTTTCCATATATAGGGAGTCCGGGAAATAGTCAGAATTTGAAATCCCACAATGATCTCAACCACCATTTTTCACAGTCTCTCCTTTTGGGCCCAAGGAATAATGCAACACCTGCTCTTTGCATCAGCCGTGGAGAGCAGAAGAAGGAAAAGGCCTGACTTTTGTCCTTTGGCTAGTAGGGGCTATTGTGAGAAAACCAACATGGTGTGAGGCAAGAGGAACCAGTCTGAATGGAGGCTGCCCTTTGTCCTGGGCCCTTGTAGCTCTCCAAAGATAGAGAGCAATGGCCTCTGATTATGTGACCCAAGCAGCTGGTGCTGTGGACCTCCTATCCATATGGTCATTCTACACGCCTGAGGACATCATGAAATAGCAACACCATTTTAGAGCATTGTTCTAGTCATTATAAGTCTGGATTGACAACAGTATAAGCTATGTCCATAATAATCCGAGGCGTTTGTTCTGTGGATATAATGTTTATTTCTAAAATTTCTCCGTGTCTGTCTTTCTTCCTCCTTCTATCCCACTTCTGTGTTTCAAGCTTTCCTGTCTCAGTCTTCCTGCTTTTTTATCTCCTTCCTCTGTCTCTTGTCCTTTCTTCTTTCCTGAGCACCCTGACTTGTCTGATTTCTTCTCACAATAATCTGGAATAGTCCCAAGGACCCACAGAATTTTGCAGTCCCCCAGGCCCCTCAGCCCTTAGCATCCCTACCACAGGAATTTACCTTCTTGGCCCACCAGCTCGACTTGTCTTGGGAAGGCACCATTTGAGAATTTCATTTCAAAAATACTCTGAAAAACAGCCTCTCAGTAGCCCTCCAATAAAACTTATCCAAATGAGAAGGTGTCGTTTTACACAAGCCCACAGAGCACACTTATGGGCCCTTCTAAATGCTACACTTCCTGCCAACAGGACTGTTTCCTTCTCTGAGCTAAAGTCAGGCTCTGCTAATTTTCTCTTGTGTTCTTTTCTGATGCTGCCTTCCAATCAAGGAAATTCAGGTAGTTATAGAATCAGACTCCGATCCTACACATTGGACTGTGTGGCACAAATCATTAGTCATAAAGAGTTTGGATTTTATTCTTCATGTGGTTTTTTTTTTAATCCTTCTTTCATGGATAACTGTGAATGTAGCAAAATGACACACACAAAAATAGATTGCCCACTCTTTGGGGGTTGTTTCTTGTAGTGGTTAGTTTTGCAGCCGTGCTTTTTTGATGACTTTGCCACAGCAATTAATGAATCTGAATGTCTCGACTATCTTGTCCATAGGTGAATGTCCTATACTCCATAATTCCCAGCCAGTAAGCCAGCTTCCTTCCTTGAGGCCTGAACATCATCACTACCCAACAATCGATGAGCCTCTTCCACCAAGTAAGCTTTAGTTTTTAAAATCTATGTCTTAACTCTTCCTATCAAGTCTAAACAGGTCAGTATGAATATGTATGTAAACATCGAAACTCTTCCCCAACTCCATACCTTACACTGTTATCAAAAGTCAGTATGGCACCTACTATAAAAACTGGTGTTGCTTATTTATTTATTTATTTTGGACTAGTGGTTTCAGCCTGTGATCTTGTAGAGATAACCCAGTGTTTTCAGTGTCCCTCACCTTCTGAAATAGCATTTCTTTACAAGACTTGTCTAGTCCTTGCAAACTATTCATGACCCTTAAGTCAAATTTTACTATTTTATGTTTAAAATTTGCAGTTCAAGATAGAAAAATCCTGTTCTCTATTGGATCTGTTATGTCACAAGCATCTCCACATAATAAAACAACTTCAACCTATCAAAGCACATGAACTTGCACCTTCCTTACTATAACTTGCATCCTAGGTAACAGCTCCAAATTTCTTCTGCAGTTCTTAGGGTTGACAGGCAAAATATCATCTTTAGGATAGAACTCAATATCATTTTCTCCTGTAACTGTAGTGTGTAATTAATGATTATCTAACTAGTCATCTGAATTTGGGAAATTCATTTACTCTCTCAGAGACTTAGTTTTCTTGTTTGTAAAATAAAATTGTAATGTCTTCATCTGCTAAATGCAAGGTTTAAAGTAGATAGTCTTTAGATATCATTCTAGCTTTAGCCTTATAATACTCCAAATAATAAATGTATAAGAAGGAACTAACACCCAGACATTGTATACTCGCCTTGCATCACGTATGTTCATGAATTCTACAACATCTCTCTTTTGGTTTAGGCTATTTTTCAGGCAAATATAATCTTTAGGATTTGATAGATTTTACAAACACGAAATCTTTTCAGGATGTAAGGAAACAGAGTTTCTTTACATTCTTTTCCCTGTGCTTACATTAAGCCATTACAGTTTTCAAAAGGAGAAGTGCTTATTTTTTAATTCATCTGTTCTTGGTAATGTGATGTATTTTGCATGGACACCATTCTTCTCCCTTTAAATTATAAGTATCAGTGAGAAAACAAGGAACATCTTTAACATATGGATTTAAAGGAACACGGTATTTGTTTTTCAGGGGCCAAGCCAAACATCATGTTTTTTAACTTTTGATGCTTGATTTTTTTTTTTATTATTTATACACTGATTTGTGTACATTCCACACTTGAATAGCAAACTTTCAACATCACTATAAATACCTCCTACTTAGTACTTATCTGAAAAATATAACATGTTGTCTCTAGGAAAAAGATACTTTTCTGACAGCAAATAAACTTTCAATGCATGTATGCCTAAGTTGACCTTCACTCCATTAAGTAGTAATAAATAGTTTAAATGCAGATATTATAAATAATTGAATATAAATTCATTTTAAAATAGTGAACTTACATACAAATCAGTTTCAAAATAATGACTTTATGTAAGTTTCTTTTAAAAATGAAAACAAATTTCTCCAGATAGTTTTCTGTTTTCTATCCACACAATATTGAAAAATATCAGAAGAGTCATTAATGGATTTAACAACTGAATATTCTTAGATAATCTCAAATAATACATGAATGACTTTATTGCTGATAGTTATTCATTCAGCAAATACTTGTGGAATGCTTACCCTTTGTTAGGTACTGTTGTAGGTAAGCAAAATAGACAGAAATCCCTGCTGTCACAGAGCTTACAGTCTAGGTTGGAAGACAGATAACAAACAATAAAATAATTTAGAAGTAACTAGCCTAGCATATTAGATGGTAACAAGTGTATGGGAAACTCAAAAGTATATTAGGTAAGGGGTCTTGAAAATGTGATGGTGGCTAGTTTGCCATTTTAAGCCAAGTGGTTAGAGTAGGTTTCACTGGGAAGGCAATATCGGAGGAGATAAGGGAGTTATCCATGCAAGTTTTGGGGAGGAAGAACTTTGCAGGCAAAGGCAATGGCCACTGCCAATCCCCAGCTGGAAGCACTCTGGTAGGTTTGAGGAACAGGAGACCAGTGCCTCTGTAGCTGACTGAGGGAGGGAGAAAGAAGCAGGTGATGAGATCAGAGAGATAGCAGGGCCCAGATCACACGGGTCTTGTAGACCACTTAAGGACTTTAGCTTTTACTCTAGATGAAAGGGCGGATGTTGTAGTGTTTGGAGCAGAGAAGTGATATTGTCTGACTTATGTCCTGAAAAAGTTTTTCCTGGTTGTAGGGAATAAATTATGAGGATAAAGGATAGACATGTGAGGTCTAACATAAGACTATCACAGTGACCCAGGTGGGAAAGGATGGTGGCTTGGAGCAGGGTGAGAACAGTGATGGTGGGGAGGAGTAATTCAAGTTTGGACATATATTTCGAAGGTAGATTTGATGACAGATTGGATTTGGATGTGAGAAAAAAGAATTAAGGATGCCCTAAGAGTTTTAACCTAGAGGTATGGAGTTGCCTTCAACTGAAAAAGGAAAGGAAGGCTGCAGGTGCAGCAGGTTTTGGTTTGAAGGATCGGAAGCTTGATTTTGATCATGTTATATTTGAGGTGTCAGCCAGGTAGTCATATCTTTAAGCATAGTATTGCATTTGTTCAAATTGTCTAAGATGTACAATTCTCCAGGTTTTTGTTACTGTAATAATGTAAGATGATACATTATTAGGCTCTACATTGTTAGACTTTGTGGAAAACATGACTTGATTTAGTATTAGAGAGGACCTTCAGTCACATATGATTTATCTGTCCTGCACTACTATAACTTACCCAGCATCATAAATGTATTTGTTTTCAGATGTCTCTTTAGACAAACTCATGGTATCACAGTGCTAAGTCCTTCAGGTCATGCTGAGACCTGCAGTTCTATTTGGAATTTTTTTCCATTGGTTGTAAAATATGTGAAAGTAATTTCTTTACAAAGCAATCCAAGAAACACACTCATAATTTCTGATTACACTTAGCTATTATTTTCTGAATTATAAAGAGTATACAATTAGCACTATGCATTCCAGATATTTAATATATTGACAAAAGAGCCTATCTGTTGGGCTTACCACATTTTTTCATGAGCGATTTGAAAGTATGGAAACTCGTGGTGATAAGTTATCATTATTGCAGCTTTATTTTCTAGTTTTTTTCTTAATTTATGAGACCCAAGCTTTGTCTGCGAAGAAGTCCTTCCTTTACTGTGGGCACCTGGAGAGCAGGGATGTGTGTTGCTCAGCTCTGTGTCCTCAGGACATGGCATAGTTCCTAGTTCAGAGTGAGTGTTAAATGGGGTTTGTTCAGTTGAGTTAAGTAGCACGATGATCTTCAAAGATTAATGTTCATTCTTTGTTGGATGACAGTCAAGTTGGATTCAAGAAAACAATTGTCCAATAGCTTTTACTAACATGAGTTTGGGACACGTTAAAAAATTTAAATTTATGGATCAAGGTTAATTACCTGCTAATCACATGTAAACACAATTTCATCAATGAGTTAATTACCATTTATGACTAACACATGACAGCCAGATTATCTAATCATCAATTTTAATCAAAACCTCCTAGAACATATGTATACAATCTGCTTACATTTATTCTTGTTTGTCATATAAATTAAATTTGTTGTTTTCTGGTATTTGGATTTTCATTGGGCATTATTCAGCAATCCCTCGGGTCAGACATAAACCATAACACTCACAAACAGATATACGGTGTGCATATAAAACCATAAATATGTCAAACATTTTTTTATTTAAAAAATTGAGAGTTGCTATGTCATTACCTGAATTATATGTTTTCAACAGAATTGTTAATATCTGACCTACTCCCAAAAGCTATGGCTATTCTCACTTAAAAGGCTGAATGGTTTTTCTTCCTTTGCAGTCACGTTTGCTTTTCTTCTTTAGTCTCACGCATTTTCAGCATAATTTTATCATGCTGTTGCTATTCCACCACAATTTGATGTGTCCATACCGCAGACATTGCTCTTCTATGTGAAGTTTACACATGAGCACATGACTCCTGATTCTTTTGGTTTTGAGGACTTTTCCATCAACCCCATCCCACCTCAGCCTCTACATGTATCATCTCCGCTTCCACCTTTTAGTTTTGGTTTTGTTTTGTTTTTAACTTAGGAAGCAAAGGAAATTTTCTTTGTCTCAGGCTCCCTCTACTGTTTGGGATGGTTATTTGTCAGCAAAGGGGTATTTAATCATTATTGGTTTGGTTTGATTTTGGTCAGAGATATTTGGTAGGTTGAATACACACTGTTCATTTACAACTTATCAAAAGGATGTTTTGAAACCCTAAGTATCAAATTCTTGCATTCACCCTCTCAAGAGGAATGGCAATCAGTTACTATTAGATAGCTATTAGATAGACAGTCATCTGAAGTTGCAGGTACAGTATCTTAGGACTATAGTTAAAACTGGATTTAATCTGAGGGCCATTCTTCCCTCCACTGAACTTAGTCACTCTATTGAATTTAGCAAAGAAAGGATTTCTTTGGAAGTCCTTACTGGAGGTTGTTTCAATCTTCACAGCTGTCCTTTGAGTAACCAACAAGACTGACAGTGAAGAAATTTTTTTAAAGCAATAAGTTAAACATTAGACTTTCTCTTTAGAAATTAATAGAATTTTAACATAGGGCATGGCCAAGGAAGCACAATTACTGTTTAAAATGGTCCATCAGAGAGTCTGAGTTCATTAGGCTCTTTTCTGGAATGCCCAATTCCATGCCAATGCCCCAGAAGTCATGGCAGGTGATGTGGGCAGTGTCTGGCCTTCAGCCACGAACCAACGGTGAGTTCCACCTGCAGAAGACTTGGAAGTGGTATACTTTTCACAAAGGTCAGTAGTTTGTCCTTAATTTTTCTTTTTGCCTTTTTATTAAATATTAGACTGGGAAGCTCGAATTGACAGCCATGGGCGGGTCTTTTATGTGGACCACGTGAACCGCACAACCACCTGGCAGCGTCCGACAGCAGCAGCCACCCCAGATGGGATGCGGAGATCGGGGTCCATCCAGCAGATGGAGCAACTCAACAGGCGGTTGGTGATCAGTATGCAATGGGCTCCTCTAAACCCTGGTGAAAGGAGAATGTCAGCTAAAGAAATCCTCTTACATTTTTCTGCTCAGACCGTATGAGGAGACTGGAAAGTAATTGAGTATCATAAGAAACCCATCCATAATAGATACTTGGAAAGCTAGATTTAGAATCGGGTGGCAAAAGAGAAGTTCAGCTTGAGTGTCATTTAAAAGTGGGAAATCTTCTGAATTTCTTAATGACCCAGGCTTGAAAACAGGAGTTCTTAACCAAGGGCTCATGTAATCCCCACCCCCAGGATCTTCACCAAAGATACCAGTGTTCCATGAACGCTTCAGGTATTGTGTGCAAAATTATACATAGATGCGCATTTTTCCAGCAGACTGGTCCATATCTATCATAAGATTTGTCAAAAGGATGCAGAACTCAAACAGTTAAGAACATTCCAAGAATAGGTTGCATAAGAATACTAAAAGTTGCCTGGAGAAAAATTGAAAAAAAAAGAAAACTTCTCATAAACCATGGTATGCATTTTGGCCCTAGTCCCACAATTGCTAAATGTCCATAAATAATAGTTTTTTAAAAGCCTTCATCTTAGAAAAAAAATGCTTAAAAATATTTTTTTCTAATTGTTTTGTCTAAAAACTAGACCCTCACTATTGAACTTGTAAAGATGTGATTTTGCTTTTCACCTGCAAACAAAACCCTAAACAGCATATCACTCTTGCCATAAGCTAATACAGAGCATCATCTCCAACATCCTGTGCTTTAAGACCAGGGTGGTAGCTTCGGGATGCTATTAGTTACCGGGAGTGCAAACTGAGGCTTACTTCATTTGTCATCACACCCACATGCCATCTTGTTTTCGTACCAAGGATGAAAGTAAAGAAAAGGTTGAAAGAGACTGAAAAGAGTAAAAAATTGGGTTTGGGGAGCACTCCTATTGATAGCAAATGCCTTTAAAACATAACTGTATCAGCCAGGGAAAAAAAAGTGAACAATTAAAAAAAACACGGAAACAAAAAAATTGAACTTCTGGTTTTACTAATATAGAGAGAGGAGCATGCTTTAGGTGAAAATCACCAGAACATTCTTTTATTGGTTGAGCATTTGGAAGATACTTGCTTTCCATTTTTCTCCATCAGCAGCATTTAAATCACTAATGAGAACCGTAAAGGATTCTCACTGGCAGCATATAATCTGCCCTACAATCATTCCCACCATAACAAAGCATATTGCAAGGAGAAATTGTGATAACGAAGTCTTATTTGACACGAATGGACCAAAAATCCGTGGGAGAGTCCTTTCGTGGTGATGACAACAAAACTCTTGTAACTAAAAATGTAGAGGACACAGCGAGTTTATTTTACAGAGACACTGTTGTGATTCCACAGGCAGACATTAGCCCCTAGGTCTGTCTTGCTGAAACAGATAAGCTGAAATTGTTTAGCAGGCTGAGAAATGGGGGGAAGCATCATCAGGCTCTGTCTATAAGAGGAGATGTTTGAACACTAAACCAAGCAAGACAATAAATCTGAAGCAGAAGGAAGCACCTCCAACCTATGGCATAAACACCTGTGAAAGTCAGTGATGATGGTCAGCTTGTACAATATAAAAATTAGGCCAAGTCCTTTCAACCAGGTCTCTAAAGAAGCTTTGCAGCCTTTGATATGTAAATTCCTGTGCCCTCCAGCGGAGCTGAACATGCTGAGAGAGGCAGCTGGACTATGCCGAATAGGAAGTTGCACTTGCTGCATCCATCTGGACAGATAAAAAGAAAAGGAATTTGGCGATTTCAGAAAGTGCTTATTTCTTGTCAAAAAGCCTACTTAGAGAAGGTCAAATAACCTTCAGATCAGTATCCGGGCTTTTCAATACTTATCTTAACCTATTGCTTTCAAGCATTTAAAGTTGTCTGTGATTTGGTGTGATAACGGCAGCCACAGAAAGCATACCACCAGTCTTTTATCTGCCTACATGGGATCACACATAGGGGCCATTTTTTGATAACCTGCAGTCATTGGGAGAAATTTACGATGATCGCTGGCTCGCACCAATACAGAAATATTTTCCAGTGTTGCAAGAAGTGGTTTCCCTTGACTCCCAGCCACATGATTGTGAAGATCAAATGTGTTTTTCCAAGGAGACATACACTGAGAAATGCAGAGGGCACAATAGCAGCATGTCAGCTATTGTGGTGGGCCACAGTGACCAGGTTCAAAGTCATCCACTTCCCAAACACAACACATTCTTCCAGACCTTTTGGACCTGGCCACATGTGCCCATTGTTTGGAAGTCCCTCATTGCCTGTCTCCCTCCTGGAACACTTCCCCTCATCCTACAGGCCTAACTCGAATGTCATGTGCCATGTGACGCCTTCCCAGAATCCGCTCCACACAGAGCCAGGGACTTCCACTCCTGTAGCCTCACGAATGTGCAGGCCTCTGTTACAGTTCTTTTTTTTTTTGAGTTGGAGTCTCACTCTCGCCCAGACTAGAGTGCAGTGGCCGCTCCTAGCCACCACAGCCTCGACCTGCTGGACTCCGGCGATCCTTCCGCCGGCTCGCGCTACCACGCCCCGGCTAATTTTTTATTTTGTTGTAGAGATGAGGTCTCGCCAAGTTGCCCAGGCAGGTCTCGAATCTGCGGGCTCAGGCAATCCACTCACCTCAGCCTCCCAAAGCACGGGATTACAGGCTGAGCCACCGAGCCTGGCTTGTTACAGTTCTTATGTTCTTGCCTTATTCTTCTTTGTACCCCACTTTGCCCCTAGCGCCTAATATGGTGCCAGAAATTTAACAGGACTCAGTACAAGATTGTTCCCTGAGTTAATTCCTACACTTTCAGAATATCCAGAATTAATTGACTCTACTTTTACAAGTTTTTTTGATCAAGCCAGAAAATGTAAATGTGTATTCTTATTTTAAATAATCAACTAAAATTTTATTCTCTAGTTATTACTATAAATTTACTTATTACTAAAATAGCTATTTCCATAAATTTAATTATTACTAAAACTTAGTTATTACTGTAAAATTACTACAATATTAGGGGAAATAGAGGTTTTAATGGGAAAAAGTAATCTACAATCTTACTACCCCAAGGATTTTGCTATTTTTTTATGGATTTTGCTATTTTAAAACATGTATGCATCTTCAATTTCCAAATGTGTGCAGAATTCTTACATAGTTATAATGATGACATATTAGTTTCATACTCATTTTTTGCTTTCTGCACTATAAGCATTTTTGTATTGTTGCATAGCTAACTCAGTTTCTCATGTTGAATGTTTTTCTTATTGCTTTTATCATTGTTTTTGATAAGGCCACCGGGGGTCTATTAAATACTAAGACTGTTTTATAGTAGAGTGTTTCCTTAGGGTTCTCTTCCCAAAAGAGCCTGTCAAGGAAGATGAGCATGGTTTTGGTATTTGATATCAATGCCTAACTGCTTTCTACATTAGGCTTTGTGGATCTATGGGTTCACTTTGCCAACAACAGTTTCATTTCCATCTCGTTTTTTGGTTCATTTTTGCTGATTTAAGAGGTGTTCCTGGTATTTTGACACCATTTACATCTTTACCTATTAGACGGAAGGTCAACTTTTTTCCCATAAGCTTTTCTTTAATAATTGTAGTTTCTTTCATGCACATTATCTGTTTAGGGGGGCTTTTTTAGTTTTTTGTTTGGTTGGGCTAGCTTGGTTTGGAAGGTTTTGTTTGTTTGGTTTTGTGCATATGCACATGTGTGTCCCTTTATAAATTAGGTATTCCAGCCTATTATCTTAACAATTTCCATGAACCCTTTACATACAATAAATATTTAGCCTTCTACTGCAAAAAAGTGGAAAGTATTGACAGATAATTCTTGATGAAATAGAAGAGAGCTGGTTTTCAGACTTTCTCTCTCTTTTTTAATGCAGGGTGAGCCTCTGAGACTGCAGTCTTGCCCTTGCTGAGAGATTCCTCCTCAAACCACTGTGTTCCCTACTTCCCCAAACTGCCCCTGTGCTTCAGCAAAGGTCAGGGCTGGGGCCTGATACCCACAGTCTGAGGCTGTTGACTCAGTAAGGCATGAGATAACCAATGTCCAGCTGAGGACATGGGAAGTAGGTTGTGGCATTGCTGACATTTTCATCATCAAATAAGGTCATACTTACTCACAAAGATTCTCTGCTATGGTCACTGCACTTTGGGAAGGAAAGAGAGGCCAAAACTTGACATTTTTCTAAACCGTAGTCCAGGTATCTATTGCTGAGTAACAAACTACCCCAAATGTAGTAGCATAAAACAATAATCATTTACCGTATTATCATGATTTCTTATCGTTCTGATTAACTGGGCCCAGCCAGGCAGTTATCTCCCAAGTATCTCATGGTTGCACTCCAGGGGTGGTTGGGGCTGAAGACTCATGTATCTGGAGGTTGATGCTGGCTGTTGGCTGTGACTGTCAGCCAGAACACCTACACGGGACATTCTGTGTGACCTGGGCTCTCTCATAGCATGGTCTCTGCATCCCATCACAGTCACTTAACTATATTAGTCAAAGTAGCCGCAAGACCTTCCCAGGTCCATGGGGAAGGAACATTAATTCTACCTCTTATAAGGAGAATGATAAGGCTCTGGAAGACCATGTGGGTCTCAAAATGTCATTGAGTCATTTTGGAAAAATGCAACCTGCCTTAAGTCATTTAGGGAATCCTCTCGATGGCAGTCTCTTTAGTCTTTGGCAGACTCTCCAACTGGTCAAGACTTCACACTTAGGCAACTTCTCACTGGTGCCCCCTGCTCTGCATCCCAACTGCATTACCTGAGTTCCAGCAGGAAGATCAAAGAGGGCCAACCTTCCCTGCACCACAGCCTCCCTACTGTAGATGTGTTGAGGTGGTAAATTAACACAAATGTTTCTCTTTAAAATTCCATTATCACTGCTCATTCCTCCCTCTTCCAATTTGGTTATAAGTGGCCTGTTCAGGAAATGCCTCGCAGTAATTGCTAAAGGCAAGGGTGGCTTCTGACAGGTGTCAGAGTGCGTGACAGAGGGGTCCTAACCCCAACCCTATCATTTCAAGATAAAATAAAACATAAAGAAAGCCCTTAGACCAGTGAGTCTGAAGCCTAGATATAAATAATGCTACCTAAAGAACTAAACTACCTAAATAACTCTTTGAAAATGCAGATTTTTTTTCAAGTTACTTCACTTTCCATAATTTTTTACAATCACTCAGCTGATGCTCATTCAGATGGTCTGGAGCCCACACTGAGAAGGCCTTCCTTTATAAGGTCCAGGAAAGAATGGGGTACTGGCCTACAGAAACCAGGCCACAGTGGAACCTCATCTCTGCCACACCGCATCCCCGCTTGTCCCCACCTTGAGGTATACTTAGAGACCTGATTGTTTCCTGCTACTTGGTCTCTCACCCTCCTCCTGCTGTTAACCTCTCTCCTTCCCTCATTACTTTCTTGGGCACAAGACCCATTTAAGCAAGATTCCCCTGGAAAGTGTGACTCGCATGGCCTTAAGGACCTCCAAGCCAGCATGTCAGCTCCACACCAGTATGTCATCCTCCCCATCTTCCATTCTTCTCCCTTCTCTTTTTCAGTGGGGCAACTCCACCTACCTGATCTAAACAGAAACCTTGCACTTCACAGTTGACTCCTCCCTCTTCTTCAACCTGCATGTCCATTCAGGCCGCAATTCCTGTTGAGTCTACTTGTAAAGTTATTACAAATTCTGCTACCAAATAGCTCTCAAATTTATCCCCTTCTCCTCTCCCTGCTGTGCCTTGAGGAAAAGGGAAGCTGAATCCTGGTCATGTTGTCTCAGTCATTTGAGAGACATAGGGCAGAACAGAGATCACTGGGGAGCGGAAAGATGGGCACTTGGGGTAAGGAAAATGGAGTGGAGCACATAGGCGCAGACAGTGGACATCTGCCTACAGAATAGCAGGAGTTTGGCAGAGCAGGCTAACAATTTGGCAGAGAGGCTTAGGAAATTCTGTGCATATTCTGCTGTCAAATAGATATAGTTGATCTTAGAATCCCTACACTCTGTAGGTGTTTCCCCTTTCCCAGCACACCATGCCTGCCTGGTTGAGGCCCTCAGCATATCTGACCTAGACTATTGCACCAGCCCACAGCTGCCCTCTGCAACTCCAGAATCCTCTCCTCCGATTCATTCTCCACAACGACACTAGATGATCATTCTCGGTGTGCATCTGTCCCTGCCTCTGTTTTTGAGCAGCTGCTCATCACTGAGCACAGAGGTTCTCAAATTGATCCCTGGGCCAGTAGCATCGGGGTCACCTGGGAACTCATTCGAAATGCCAGTTCCAGTTCCCTGCCCCAGAGACACTGGGATGGGGCCAATAGTCTATTCTAGCAAATCCTGCTGCAGTTTGGGTTGGAGAACCTGTGGCCTATACAATAACACCCAGACTGCTGCTGGGCGCCCTCTGGGTCTCCCTGCCTCCCTCTCCACTGGACTCCTGGCACTGCCCAGCGCTCACATATCCTGATGCCACCACCAAGCTTCTCAGGGCTCTCCAAGGGTGCCCTGCTTTTGTACATGATGTTTCTCTGCTGAAATGTTCTTTCCCAAAAAATCCCCAACAAGTTCATACTCCAACTTTACAATCTTCAGTGTCTTCCTTGTCTGTGTCCCCACACATCTCTGGCTTGTCTGTGACCACCTTTCATGTGGCTGGAGTTGTGGTTTCCGTCCCCTTCTCCCTTTGTTGCATCTCCACTGGTATGTGTTCAAAGGGCAATGCCATATTCAAATCCTCTCTCTGAGCTGGAAGTCCAGCACAGAACTTGCACATATTGGAAGAAGTAGTAAATATTTAGTACTTGGCAAGGTGACTAACTAAATCCCCAATTTGAGAAAAAAAAGTCAGATGAGCCCTCCAATAAGCAGAAAACATGTATTTGTTTGCCAGCATGCTTTTAAATGTAGTAGTTTCACAACCTCTGCCCAACCATATCATTTACCTATCAAATAGAAACAAATAAGTAGAATCAGTTTGTAGACTTACTACAATAATATAGAGGTAACTTGACATCTCGTTTGTAGCATTTTAATTTACCCCCTCACACCTTTATGTTAGACTTAGCCTGATTTGGTTTAATGCAGGGCACAGGCTGATTTGCATGATTAGTTATTATTTGTGTTGATTTTTTAAAAGTCACCATACTTGAAACTCATCATAGCTTACAAAACAAAAAGTCAAATAACCTTAGAGATACTTGCCTTGCTGTTTTAGCTGTCTTGTTGAAATTTTATGCATTTCTTTCCTGACATTCAAGAGAATTCTTTACCAATTTCTCCAATTATCTGATTCAGAGCATTGGCTCCCAACAAGCAAACAAACAAACGCTAACCCCTGTCTTTCCATTTTCTAATGCAAAGGTATCAAAATATTCAGCGAACCATTGCAACAGAGAGGTCTGAAGAAGATTCTGGCAGCCAAAGCTGTGAGCAAGTCCCTGCAGGAGGAGGCGGAGGTGGAGGGAGTGACTCAGAGGCTGAATCTTCCCAGTCGAACTTAGGTATTGGAGGAGGGGGTCCCCAGGCCTCTGGGATAGCATCCAGTGATTGTGTGACAGGGGTGCACAAGTCTCTCATGCTACCTCATGGGTATCGCACCCTGGGATGAAGAGCACAGGGGACCAGGGTGGAGGAGAAAAAGGCATACTTGGTGCCCATGTGGGAGAGCAGACAGAACAGAGCTTCCCACCAGGAAGCTTAGAAGGAAAAGTGGATTGACGGTGCAGGAAATGCCAACACCCTGACTTGGGGATCTGGAGACAGAAAAGCAGATGAATTCTGGGAATGGAGCTGAGTTTACTATAGTGCTTGTACAGCAAGACAACTTTGTTGGTGGCTTAATTGTTTGTTGTTAAGTAAATGCATTTGTTGGTATCCTAAGTATTTTTCCACTTATAACTCAAAAGTGCAATAAAAATCTAGTCTGTTTCAAGGAGCCGTATGACAACACTAGGAATAATTACTTGTTTGCATTTAGAATAAAATTATGTTTCCCTGAGAGAGGAACCTGGGGGTGAAAAGGTTTTCCAGCACACTGTAGGAAAGCAGTTTTACTGACTATAGTAGGCATTTGCCCAGAGTCTGATTTTACTGATTTTCATTTCTTTGACTCTGCCTGAGTGGAACTCAGACAAGGGTATTCAAAAAGTATGAGACTGACTTTCACTTTTTTGTACTTGTAATTGTATAAGATTATCACAGTGACATCCTAATAATCCACCTTCTTTCTAAATTGGGTAAATGATGGCAGATGTATGGGGGACCCCCAAAATGGAATTTATTTCTGAAAAAAATGTGTATTTATTCTTGCATGTTTAAACTTCTGTCACCTCCAAAGTACTCTTTGATGCAATACACCTATCAAGACTCTTTTTCTACTGCTCAAAACAGTTTTTAACTCATCAGTTCTGATGCCTTTTAATGTTTCTGCTGTTTTTTTGTTTCACCTCTTCCACATCAAACCATTTCCCTTTGAGGCCTTTTTTCACTGGGGAAACAAAAAAGTCGCTCAGGCCAAGTTCGAGTGAATGGGGGGTGGGACACGGGGGTCATGCCATTTTGGGTCAAAAACTGCTGAACACTCAGCATTGTGTGGGTAGGTGCACTCATATATCACCCATCATGAAATAGGCAAACACATTGGAAGAATCTCAAAAAAAAAAAAAAATTCACAGAAGCCAAATGTGGCCTCTCACAACAAGGCTAGCTGGTACACTGATGCCAGTGGGTTCCTAGAACACTTACCTAGCAAGGGAAGCCTGTACTACAAGGGACCCACCCTCCAAAAAACAATTCCAGGTTTTTTGGGGGTCTCCCCCGCCCTTGTATTTGCCAAAAGAAGGCTCAGAGAACAGTTTTGGCAGACAGCACTGAGATTCTAATCCTGCCAGGTCTCAGCTGTCTATGGCAATGCAGAATATTGGACATTTTCATGTGATTTTTTTCAATGCATATTCCAAGTTCCACCAGTAATTTTAATTCTATTTCTTTCCTTCAATTCTATTTCTCTTACCAGATATACTAACTAAACTGAGTAGTCTAGGTTTTTCTGTCATTAATTTTTCATTCAGTCTTCTGGGAGAGATGTAGTACAATCATCAAGAAATTAGAAACACAAGGAAAAAGAAATAGAAAATTTATTTCTGGGTTTTATATCAGATCCATGGGCATTTACTGTGTAACAAACCATCCCCAAGTTTAGTGACTTTGACTCACAGCCATTCATTTATCCCACAGTTATACAGGTTGGCAATTTGAGCTAAGTCCAGCTGGGTGGCTGTTCAGGATTCTGCTGGACTCACGTGTCCGTCTTTGGTCAGCTGTGGAATCAGCAGTGGACTGGCTGGCCTGAGAAGGCTTCTGCTAAGTGGCTTGTCTCTGTCCCCTTGGCTCCCCATCTTGCAGCAGTCTAGCCCAAGTTTGTTCTCACAGTGGTGGCAGGGATATAAGAGTTTGAAACCCTGACTGAGAACTGAACTCTTGTCACTTTTATCACGTTCTGTTAGTTGAAACAGCGCACAAATCCAGCCCCAATTCACGTGAGGCAGGAGCTGCAAAGCCTCATTGCAACTGGGTGTAGATACAAGGAAGGGCAGAATTGTGGCCCTTTCTGCAAGCAATCTCTTATAGTTCTGGAGAGCAACTTGTAAAGAAAATAAGAAGAACGTCACTGGGATAAAAGGAAGATGATATTAAAGAACTTTAGCCCAGCTGAAGTTATTCAGGAACACCACTAGGAAATAATGATCTTAACTGACAGACTTAAAGTAATATGACACCTTGTTTTATTGCTATTAAAAACAACAGTCTGCTGTGTGAGTGAAGACTTGTGTCCCACTGCTGTGAAGAGAGAAGTACTTTTTCCCCAATGTATTCCTTTGCTTTGCTTCACTTTTTCCAGATCTGAGGAGAGAAGGGTCACTTTCTCCGGTGAACTCACAAAAAATCACCCTGCTGCTGCAGTCCCCAGCGGTCAAGTTCATCACCAACCCCGAGTTCTTCACTGTGCTGCACGCCAATTATGTGAGTGCTCCAAAACTCAGAGGGGCCTGGCCTGGCGCACGAAGGCCCAAAACACAGCTTTGTGAAGTCATTTGATAGATCTAAGAGGGTAGAATTTTACCTCAGGCAAGAAAAACCAAAAAAAAAGACAGTTCAGTTCACACTTTTTACTATCTGTGAGTCTCCCAAAGGGGAAAAAGGCTGGGTTTGGAAATACCATTGCCTCTTTTGCTGGGCTCAAATGTGTTCATGTCAGTGAAAGTGCTTTGGAAACAAATATGTGTTTTTATTATTGTTATTTTATTATTGTTGTTAAAATTTTTAAGGGAACAAGATTAAAAAGTGGCCAGATTCCCTTCAGGCTGAATCTTTTTTTTTTTTTTTTGAGTTGGAGTCTCACTCTGTCACCCAGACTGGAGTGCAGTGGCCGCTCCCAGCCACCGCAGCCTCGACCTGCGGGGCTCTGGCAATCCTTCCGCCTCAGCCTTCCAAATACCTGGAACTACAGGTGGGCGCTACCACGCCCAGCTAATTTTTTTATTTATTGTGGAGATGAGGTCTCACCAAGTTGCCCAGGTGGGCCTCAAACCTGCGGGC
Organism: Tarsius wallacei; assembly: GCA_963574415.1. Taxonomy (NCBI): domain Eukaryota; kingdom Metazoa; phylum Chordata; class Mammalia; order Primates; family Tarsiidae; genus Tarsius; species Tarsius wallacei. The sequence continues at coordinate 40,667 of CAUYQG010102431.1, forward strand.
TCAGGCAATTCACTCACCTCAGCCTCCCAAAGCACAGGATTACAGGCTGAGCCACCGAGCCCGGCTTGGGCTGAATCATTTTATAAAATTATCTTCACTTAAGAATTTTTAAAGTAGACCTTTCCTGGATAATTAGCAAGGTTTCTTTTTGACACCCTTTTTCAGACTTTGATGTCATTTTACATATGCCGATTTTTCATTGCGTGTTTTGTTACTTTCAAGAAAGCCATAGCATAATATCACTATGTTCATTAATTCTTCCACTCGACAATCATTTTCTGCCATTCAGGCACAGATCCAGGTGCTGGAGTCACAAAGGCAGATTAGGTAGGATGATGCCTAAACAATAGGACCGCCTTGTCTTATGGAGCAATGATGTGTAAAAAGAGCAGCCTATGATGACAGGACTGAGCTTGAGCTAAGGGAGGACAGAGCGCTCTGGGGGCACTGGGTAGCACCAGCTGAATTGAGTCCTGAAGGTTAAAGTGGGTGGGAAGAAGTCCAGGCAGAGGAACAGTCTGTTAGAATGAACGAAACTGTGGGGAGACCTGGTAAGGGAGGGGGTGAACCCTGGGGACTGGAGTGTAGGTGGCTGGCAGAAGAGGAAAGACTGGAGATTTGACAGCAGAGCACTCGGTATTTCATAAAAAGAAGACGGGATAGGCCAGGCATGGTGGCTCAAGTCTGTAATTCCAGCACTTTGGGAGGCCGAGGTGACAGCATTGCCTGAGCTCAGGGGTTCAAGACCAGCCTGGGCAACTTGGTGACACTTTATCTGTACAATAAACAAAAAAAATAATCCAGGCATGGTAGCGTGTGCCTGTAGTTCCAGCTACTTGGAAGGTTGAGGCGGAAGGATCGCGTAAGCCCAGCAGGTCGAAGCTGTGGTGACTGTGAGCGTGCACTCCAGCCTGGGCGACAGAGTGAGACTCAAAAAAAAAAAAAATAAGAATCCGGGATCTACTTCAGTAGGCAACCAGAACCAATAGCAACCTTAGGCATTGGGGCTGCCTAGGCAGGAATTTTCATGAAGCATTTTCTCTGGCAGGGTGTTGGGGAGAGACCAGGGGGCTAAAATAGGGCTGATTCAACTGCTCAAGTGAGAAATGACCAAGGCCTGGCCCACAGAAGGGACTGGGAGCCCAATTCAGGGATATTTCTCATGGAATCCATAGTGTCTGGGCCCACTGTGATCACAGGTAGGCGTAAGGTGAGGACCCAAGAAAGACTTAATAGTTTCTGCTTTGCACCTAAGTTAGGTGGTGACTCCATTAAGCAGGTATAGTAGTAGTATGATAAGGCCATGGAGTGTGTGGCTGGGGAAGGAGAAGATCAGGTTTTAGCAGGATGTTTTTGAGAAGACTGTGGGATGCTCAGTGGTTGGATTCAGAGCAGCTTCCCAGTGGTGCAGTGAGTAGCTACTGTGGGGAACAAGTATGGTAGATGAGGATGCCCCCAGCACTAGGCCCAGGAGGGTCCTGGGCCAACAGGAGCCACTGACCAGCTCCTTCTGACACACACACACACACACACACACACACACACACACACACACACACAGGCCCTGTGTACCATAAAATGCACATTTACAAATTCCTGAAACTTTCTTCGTTTCTTCTCATCCCCAACCTCTCCACATTCACAGATTTGTTCACCCAGGATTCAAAGGAATGGCAGACCTCGGAGGTCCAGCCTTAAATCCCCAGAGCCCCTAAATTAATTCTGTTTTAGATCAAGGGACCAAAGGCAGACCTCTGCAGTCAGAGAAGGGACCGTGGAGGGAAGGGAAGAGCCACACTGAGGGAGAGGGAGGCTTGAGAGCCAGGTGTGGCTGAAACAGTGGGAGGACAGCGTTGAGAGGCACGGAGAAGGTTGGCAGTGTCCGAGGGTGTCACAGACAGGTAGATACACCTTTACTTCTTGAGCAAGATCTCTGCTTCTGAGGTCTTCAGCTCAAGCTCACAATACATTGCTGTGTCGCAATCACATTGTGTCATGTTAAGGTGCTCACAGTGTGCTTGGTCTGTGTTTTTCCAAATTCTTTACTCCCTATGCCATATGCCCTGACCCGTCTCAGAGTGCCTACCGAGTCTTCACCAGTAGCACCTGCTTAAAGCACATGATTCTGAAAGTCCGTCGGGACGCTCGCAATTTTGAACGCTACCAGCATAACCGGGACTTGGTGAATTTCATCAACATGTTCGCAGACACTCGGCTGGAACTGCCCCGGGGCTGGGAGATCAAGACAGACCAGCAGGGAAAGGTGAGTGGGATTCAGGTGAGGGGCTTTCATCAAATGGGTTCCTTCATCAAGGAGATGGCTAGTGAGGCTGTGGGGAGGAGGGAGTGGGGAGGAGGGCTGTGTCTAAGAGATGTGCTATTGTCCACCAGGAGGAAGGGAGGAGATTGCTATCCACATCAAGTTTCTCAACCTCAGCACTGTTGCTTGTAGGGAAGTGGGGGATGGCAGGGGAATGATCTGTGTATTATGGGATGTTTAGTCCTCTAGATGCCAAAGACATCCCCTACCCCCAAGTTGTGACATTGCTAATGTGTCCCCTGGGAGGCAAAAAATCACATTCAGTTGAGAACTACTGTCTACATCTTTTTAAATTTACATTTGGAACATGGAACCAGATTCTCTTCAATGACCTTTCTATTGTTTTGCCTCCTTAGACAGCTGACTCTCAGGGGATAAACTTATTGGTTAAATGGGAGTGACATTATTAGATTACTTCTTGTGATTTCCCTAATAAGCTTTCAGTTCTCCTTAAAACAGCCTAACAAGCAGGGACGGGGTATGCTGGGCCTGTGCAATCTTCTTGGCCTCCAATTTCCCTCTGTGTGAACTTAGCCCAAACCCAAAGAAGCCTAGCTGAGGCTGCTAAAGCAAGAATGTTTTTTCCTAATCTTCATTAGCCAGCATTTATAGCACAGGCCAAGTAGTTTACTAAAGAATTGTGCCTGTGTCATCTTTTATGAACTTTGCTAGAAAGAATCCCTCCCTCTTTTACGGTCCAAGAAACCAGAAGCTTTGCCAGGAGGCATGTCTTTAGTATGTCCTTTCCTCTGTGACTGTGAACCCACAAAGCCATGCTCTCCCACGAGTCCATTAGTATGCCTCAGAACCTGGACTCTCTGGAGCATGTGGGGAAAGAATGTGTCCACCCATGCAAGTGCATTCATAAAATGAATCCTAAGGACCACCTCCTCTGTGGTCAGTAATGAATTGGAGTAGAGGAGGAGGGTGTGCCTCATGTAGTAGAAAAGCCACCATAGCCAGAATCTGCTCCCTGGGACCTTCTCATTGACTGGATGTGACCTCCAATGGGAGAATGACAATGATTTGCATATGAGGACTTTCTGATATGTTAGGGTGGGAAATAAAAGCAGAAAGTAAAGAAGCATCTTATCAGAGCTGGGGTGTACCTGCCTTGTCTCAGTGGTCTTTGGTAGCCACATTTATTTATTGCTTAACCAAGATGCCAACAGAACACCATCATGAATCAGTGAACAGAAAGGCAGTATCTACCATGCAAACAGCACACATTCATGTGAACTGCTTGCTTATCCTTGGATTTCCATAACTACAGCTCTTACACCAGGATGTGAACGACAGGGGCTCCTGCGGGATGCCAAGGAGGCCTCCCAATGAGAGAAGATCTCCTACTCCATGGTACATACACATTTCCTGGTCATCACACCAACAGAAGCACAGGGGCTGAGAAACACACTGACAATTGTATTGCATTTGGAATTGCATATTAGGAAATTTCTGGCAAGAGACTTTCTTTCTAATTCTCTTTAGTGAGATGGCATCATATATAAGAAAGAAAAAATCTGAATTTGAATATGAGAAGACTTAAGTTCTACTTTCAGTTATGACACAAACTAGCTGCGTGATTATGCACACACATTCACACATACACATACATACATAAGTGGTCTCACTGATTTCTTATTAATTGAACACACATGCACACACAGTCATAGTTGACTGACAGAATTTCTAAGGGGCATGCTATGTAGTGTGTTGCTGGAGGAAAGTAGTCTTAGATTTGGAATGTGTTATCACAATCCATAAGGTGGTCACAGGGGAACAATGGAGAATAATGGGGAAAAAATGTATATAGACTGGTTTGTCACATTCTAAAAACATGACCCAGGGTGAGTCACTTCACCCTCTCTAAGCCTTAACATAGCAATAATAATACCTACCTTGCCTTCATGATTTTATAACCAGATATAAAAAATAAAAAAGTTAATGAGGGATCCTTGACAATATCATGACAGATTAGTAGTATCTGCCATTCTTCCTCTTAATGTCTGCAAAAATAACTCTAGATCAAGACTGGCAAAAGGAGGAAATAAAAGAATTTCTCATTGCCAAAGCCCACTGATGATAGGAATAGATTAGAAAAACATTTTTGGCCTATATGTTAGAGACTTCGCTCTAACCTGGAAAGAATGTACTGCAGAGGAGACAGAGAGGAACATAACCCACTGAAATATGGTATGACCAGAGCTCACTATGCAAAAGCCGCTTCATGGCTGGCCAGATCAAGTTCCAGAATACCAAAATCATCTTCCTGCCCCTCATCCTGGCCAATCTGCTTCTTGCTTTATCTACACTTCCAAAGACAGCAACCTTCACTTTTGTTGTGCTCTGTAGTAGGGAGAAGAAGGACTGGGCAGAGCTATTTGGTGTCTTTGAATGCATAGGTGTCCCTACAAAGGAGAGAGAAGCAAGAAGCTCAGAGAACTGCCACTTCAGGAGGACTGGGGCAAAGAACAAAGTGGATCTGACTCCTCTGACATTTTCAAAGTCTGAGAAAGGAGGACATTGGCTCCTGCTAGACTTTGGGAGAGCCTGCATGTGTGCCTCACGCTTGGTTTTTAAGCCTGAGCCAAGGGGTCAGTTACCATCAGAGAGGTGGTGAGGCTGCGGGCCCCTCAAGCCCTATCTTGTGGCAGGCATGAGACTGAAGCGGCCTCTACTAAGGTCTCTACTGAATAAATAAAATGGGAAGAGCTATGAAGAAGCACAACCACATGAAGGAAACAGAATTTTGGTCTCTGAGAGAAAGGAAATTTTTTTCTCAAAAGTATATTTTTCCTCAGAAACTACACACACACACATTTTTAAGACAGGGTCTCACTATGTTGCCGTGGCTGGTCTCAAACTCCTGAGCTCAAGCAATCCTCCCCCTTCAACCTCCCAAAGCACTGGGATTACAGTCATGAGCCACTCTGTACCCAACTGTCAGAAAGTATAACCTTATTCAAAAAATAGAATGAAATGTTCAAAAAATATCTATTCATCACCCACAGAATGGTACAGGAGCACATGTCTTCTGTTATCAAGCAAGAGGAAGAGCCCCAAACAGAAGACAAGCTGAGAGGAAGCAGACATAAGAAAGGCTGAAAATAGACATTTTAAGATTGCAGGAAAAAGCAAAAGGTAATAATAGCATAGGGACAAAACAGAGCAGAGCTGATACTGCATAAAATCAAATCACCAATATGGCATGCCATATTGGCATATGAATATGGAAGTAGCCCTTCAAGCAGAAGGAAGGGACCAGATTTCAACCAGTGAAGGAGAAAGGTAAAAAAAAATGCAAGAACTGAAAAAAGAAAACACTTATCCTCTCTGTGAGGCCCACCCCAACCATCCATTGCACAGTCTTCCCCAGATCCCTAGGCCATGTGCTTTCCCATATCATTTTTGTGTTTATTAGGTTTATTGTCTTTTGTCTTTTTCTTCTGGCAGGATTTTAAGCTTTTTGAGAACAGAGATTTTTGTTTTGCTCATTCATAAAACATCAAGGGCCAAGAATAGTGCCTAGTATATAGTTGGCATTCAGTGAATCTTTGTTGGACCGATGACTTATAGAGGTTCCTAAAGGCGAAATCAGAATAATAGGCACAGCATCAATAATTCAATATTAACATTCATTTAATTAAATATTAAAAATAAAACGTTGCTAATCTAAAACAAATTATGTGGGCAGATTTATTGGGCTCATTGAGTTATAGTAAAAGTAATTAAAATAAGCTATATGTCTACACATGTTCTGGAATGTCTTTAAATAGAGATTTTTAAAATCTTATCAGTGCGCAGCCATAATAATATAAAAGTTACCCATAAAAGAACAAAAATCAGACAAGCTTCAAATTTCCCATCCAGAAAACTAAAATGGAGAAATCCACAGAGCAATGATTCCAAGATATTGATGAGAAATGTTGTAGCCCAGTAATCCTACATGCAGACAAGTTGTTGTCACTCATGTATGAAGACAGAAAAAAACCTTCTCTGCAGGGTCAGAGATAACCTGCTCTTCTACCTACCCAAAGACCCCTCTCCAGGTAGATCACTCATGAAGTAAAACAGGAAGTTAATAGTAGGAAAATCATTGTATAAAAGGACTGGTAGTTCTGCATGGAGGATAAGGTTTAAAAAAGGGGAGGGGCGGGTTCGATGGCTTGGCCTGTAATCCCAGCACTTTGGGAGACTGAGGCGAGTGGATTGCCTGAGCCTTCAGGGTC
>CAUYQG010102435.1:0-12940 GCA_963574415.1 Tarsius wallacei
TAACCTAGAATAACTAAAGTTAAACAATTCTTAATATTAAAACTACCTATCCTACAATTCTTCTAAGTACATAGTATAAGCTTAACTTAATTCTACTAAACCAAAAACCTTACACTAATTATAGCTAAAACTGGTTTTAAAAGAATGTGGCCCAGTCCAGAACACAGGCTGGGCTCTTAGGAATGTGGCCCAGTCCAAAGTACATGGTGGGCCACTTCTCGGAAAAACTGATTACAATCTCTCAACAAAAATAGCTGTTATAAAATCCTATATATCTATTTTAAAGTCTATAAAAGTTTCAAATTCCTAATTCTTTCTATATAAAGTTGATCATTGGCAATAAAGCTTCTAAAAATAAAACCCAAATATAAACTGTAAATTGTATTAAGGCCAGAACCACAGTAGTAGAAAATGGGAATGATAAAATTTCTAAAGTTAACTGTATTCTTATTAAACCTCAAAATATCATGTTTGATCATGCTTGAACTAACATAATTCACTGACATAGCATAACTTATTCTACAATACTTCCTATGAATAAAATATTAAATTCAATTTCCACAATAAGTAGAAAAACCCTACACTAACTGTAGGTAAAACCAGTTTAAAAGAAGGCAGCCCAGTCCAAAGTATGTGCTGGGCCCTTAGGAATGTGGCCCAACCCAAAGCTCATGCTGGGCCATTTCCAGTAATTCTAAATAATCATCTATACCATCTAAGGCTAAAAGCAGCTCTCCATATGTATATACTAATTCTATAAATATACTTTTAAATCTTATAAAGAAGCTTGTACCATATTAAAGGCTCCCAAATGTGATCTGAGTTTGAACTGTGTTGAGTTAAAGCTGAAACCACAGTCTGTGAGAAACGGGAACAATGGATTCCTTAAGTAAGCTATGCCTGTCATACTCTCAGAGCTTCAAGCTTAGATTATCAGAGTCCCTGCCAGTGGGACATGCCAAACAGCAAAAAAAAGGAAAAGGGAATGGGCCATCAGCTCCTGAACTCATCCTAGTGGTCTCAGGGTCCGCAGGCTGCCTGGATCCCTAACGCTCAGGCGGGCCTCCACGGCCGGCTCCTAACAGCCAATATAGTACCCTCTCTCCCTCCACCAAAAAAATTCTGTATTTTTAAATTGCTTAAAAAGACATAGAGCAATCTGTTTTCTATACAAGTCACAGAAATGCATGTAAGTATTAGTTGAACATTATTTTAGACATGGAGTCTTTATATTATAAACCTATTACCTATTAACTCCAGCTAATTATGCATTTGTCACATTGGAAAATGCCTGTGGAAACCTATTTTAATAACATTATTTCCTTATGCACAAAAACTGATTTTGGATGTCAACCACACACTGTGAATAAAGAAAAATTCAGTCCAAATTGTTAAGAATATAAATGTCTGGCACCAGATGTACTTCCTGAAAAATAAACTCTCAAGGACTCAATAAATGGATACACCCCTTTTCAAGTCTCTGCACCCACTCTAATCAGATTTGCAATAAATCTAAGTTGATACCTGTGATATAAGCATCAAAACCAAGAAGTGGAGTTATAGCATATGACCAAAGAGCCATATGATCTCTCTTCCAGTCATTAGAAGCTACTGTTTTTGGTGACCTTTGGAGGCACAGTAAGTAGTCAGGCATAACAATCTCTGAATTTCAAAAACTGAGAACCTAAAATGTTCTTACTTCATGTTCTAATTCATTTAAGCAAAGACCCACTAATAAATCAGAAACTAGCCATTTACAATGTTGATAAATCAAATAATAGAAAATAAAGCACATTTTTAAGGAATAAGAAAAGAATACTAAACACATTTTGCCTCGTTCCTCAATTTTACTGGAATTGATTTTCACCATTAGATTCTTCTCAGCTGTTGATGTCAAGTGTCTGAACTCTTCATGAGCAGTGCTCTGCTGTTCACTGTCTTTCTTCACTTTTTCAGAATCTTTCTAGCCATTTGAAGAGTTCATTCTACCTCCTGAAGAAATCTCTTAGCTGTGTGTATTCTTGCATAGCTCTGACCCCTTCCTCTTTGATCCAACTCTGCTTTTTTTATCCTGGTAACAAATGATGTCACTCATCAGCCAAGATGTCTGTCCTGTCTCTTTCCAATGAAAGCCCCAGGCTGTCTAATGGAACAAATTAGTAGCTTAAAGTTTTAAGACATTAGATGCTTTTACAAGGCTTTTAGAATATGTTCAACTTAATCAAAGAGGAAGAACCCCTGATTTCTTCATAATTCCCTGACAGTCCACACTGGGTAGCCAATCTCTATAGCTGCTATTATAAAGTAGAATTTACCAGGTTACCACCAGAGAAAATCAAGATCACCAAAGGTGGCAGATGCTGTTTCTGGGCTTTTCATGATATATTAGCTTCAAGTAGAATTATAATTTTCTCTGCATTTCGAGCTACTTAATAAAGCCTCCCCCTTTTAGAGTTAAATCATAGTTAGACATCTAGTCCTTACAGACATAAAAGTCAAAATGCAAAATGTACATATATGCGTGTGTGTGTGTGTGTGTGTGTGTGTGTGTGTGTGTAAAGGTCACATCCACAAAGCAAAAAAGTTAAACCAGAAAGTTTCCCTGCTTGCCCAAAGAGGTATATTGGATATTTACTATAAATAGAGATCCCTCCAACCCTGCCTAGTTAAAGTAGGCTTGGACTTAAAATTTATATACAACATTTGGGGACTTCAACTATCATATGGAGTGAGACTTGCCTGACTACAAGTAAGTAAAATATAGCCCTTTTGTACAGTCTTCACAGGTGAAATTCCAACTATTGATAATTCTGACACCTTATGTAAGATTAGAAGCTGATTCCAAGAATGGCCATCTTCCAAGTCTCAACTGAGGTGTTGAGGAACAGGTCAAGGAATGGATCTGACATGAACTTGTTTGTTTTATTAGAAAAAGTGTGTATGGCGGCTTGAATCACCCACTTGACCCGATCTGGGGCCCCAGTACTGGAAGCTCAGGATGATCTACACCTCACTTTCCTTTCTAGTCACCCAGTTGCCAAAGACCCAGCATCAGCACCTCATTGAGGTCGGTTGTGTCTTACTAGCCACTGGGTTTCAAAGGAGTTATTCAAATTTTAGGAAGCACAATCCAAGACCTGAGGTGTTCCCCAGTTGTGTGTCCTCAAGGACATTTCTCAAGCACTTCCTTGGCTCAATACACAGACATTCCTTACTTCATAGGTTTGGGGCAGAGTGATTAAGATTGGCAGGAAGTGTTCTCATGCTTCTAAAGGGTTGTTATTGAGACACTGAAATATGTTAGGAAATGCATTTCTACCTTCTGATTTACAGTTGGCCAGGTCATAATCCTAGTCCTCCAGATGATATGGGCTCAAAATTAAAATGTTGAAATCCTAACCCTGAGAACCTCAGAATGTGACTGTATTTGGAGACAGGGTGTTTTCAGGAGTGACTATGTTCAAAATAATGTTACTAGGGTGGGTCCTAATCCAATATGACCATGTCCTTATAAGAAGAAAAGATTAGGACATAGACAAACACATGAGAGCACACTGGGAGAAGACCTCCATCTACAACCAAGGAGAGAGGCATGAGGAGGAAGCTACCCTGCTGAGCATTTGATCTTGGACTCCTAACTTTCAGAAATTTGAGAAATTACATTTCTCTTATGTAAGCCACCCAGTTTGTGGTACTTTGTTATGGCAGCCCAAGCTGACTAATATACCATAACTGATAGTCTAATGTGAAGAGTCAGGCAATAATGAGCAAATAAATATTTTATAATAACAGCAATTACTTATGTAGTATTCATCTTCTGCCTGCCAGCATTATAAATGTTTTTATATTATCTCCTTTTGTCCTCACTGCAATCCCATAAACTATGTATCACACTATACCCATTGTGCAGATGAGCAAAATGAAGCATGGGGAATTTAAGGACTTGCCCAATATCTTGCAGCTTAAATAGTGGAACTGAGATTTAAAGCCAGTCTGATCAAAGATTACACTATCCATCAAACACATAGTGAAGGTGATAGATTAAATTTCTGCAAGATAAGCAGAAAAACAGAAAGTGATGGACATGGAGACAGGAACCAGGCTAGATGTGGTATTAGGGAAGGCCTCAGAGGAGTTGAGATTGTAACCATAAGCTGGGTGATGTGACAGAAAGAGCCATGCAAGGAGTTAGTGGGAAGGCTTTTCAGGCAAGCACAATGACCCCAAGGAGGGATTGTCATGCAAAGAATAGCAAGAAAATTAGAGACTGCTGGCACGAGTGAGGGGGAGAGGGCTTCAAGATGAGTGTGGAGAGGGACCCAGAACAGATCCTGCAGAGACTTGGAGGTCACACAAATCTTAGATTGCATCAAAAGTGTGCTGGGATGTCCTAAAAGGGTTTTAAGCCAGGGAAAGAAGTCATCTGATTTTCATTTCAAAGTCAATGATGGCTCTGCTGCCATGTAGGCAACAAACCTCAGAGGCACAAGAAGAAAAGCAAGGAGACCAGTCAGGGATAGACCAGGCAAGCAATGAAGGTGGTTTGAATTAAGCTAGCCACTGTGAAGATGGTGAGATGTGGTCAGATTTGGGATCTGTTCAGAATATAAAGCCACATAGACCTTCCCCTGAAGAAGCTTAAACTAAATTTGGAGAAAAATGATCACAGGTGAGACCACGGAAGAACAGTTAAGGGCTAAATTATGAGATATTACCTGTGAGTATGATAGGATTCAAGAGAGAAAGGAATCAATGTAGGACTGAACAGCAGGTGGGTTTGGGATTATTCCTGCCTGGGGAGGCAGCAGGAGCAAAGATGGAAATACACATCAAGCTTGGCATCCCACCCACCTGGAACATGTATACTGGGGCATGCTACCCTGGGCTTCCAGGGTCAGAGAACGGTGTGTCTGATGGAGTGCACAGAGAGCCATGGGGAAAGGGATCAGCAGGGGGAAAGTGGTAAGGAGGGAGAATTGAAGGGCAAAGAGATCAGAGCACAGGAGATAAGCTAAGAAGCCATTTTTTCAATTCAGGGGAGTTGAAAAGGGGCACACTACTATGAAGACAAAAGTATAAAGTGTAGCCAAGAGAACCCAAAGACGCAGTACATTATAATTTCATAATTGAGATCTTGTTTTTTTCATTTTTTAATTGCCCATAGCCTTGTTATAGAACCAGGATATTTCAGACCTAAATAAATCAATAAGACTATTTGCTGGTCTGCCAAAACCCCACATGGAACAGAGAGATAGCATACATTAATTTATCCCTACCACTGAGATATGATACAACTGTCATTAGATTGTCAGAAGCCCTAAAATGAAGCCCCAAAGCTGGCTGGAATCACCTGCAGGGCTTTTGAGGTAGTACATGTATCTTGAAAAAGTAATATAAATCCATAGTTAAAATAAAAATTGTGGAAAGTGAAAACCCTCTCAGAAATGTTCCATTCATATACTCACATGTGTGTGTGTTTACATGTCCTTAGTTACATGTCATTTTTTTAGACTGGAAAATATCGTTTATTTAGGAAATAAATTAAAGAGAGAGAGAAGAGAGAAGAGATTCACCTCCCCAAGGTAGAGGAGGGGCCAAAGCTTAGGAAACATGGCAGAGGTCATAGCTCAAAGAATACATGGCCTGGCCAGTGCTTAAAAAAACAATGGCCAGCTACAGGTCCTCTAACATTTTCAAGTATATATCCTATTTATATTTAGATTGTTTTCCTTAAATGAAAGGCTACCATACACTCTTTTATAAATAGTTTTTCCACTTACATATAACAATTATCTATTGCTATATTTGGTCTTTTATTTATTAGAGTTGTTGCTTTTCATTAAGCCTCCACATCTTAAAAATATTTTATTATATTTTATCTTTCATTTTATGTTCCGTATTTGCTTTGCTTTGTTGTTTGTTTCATTGGGTTTTTTGTTTTGTTTTGTTTGTGATTTAGTAAGCTGTGAGTCTCATTTCGTTCTTCTATCATCTATATTGTACTTATATCATTGTTCTTTAGATATTTTATCTCAACCACCAACTATATTTAAATTCAGTGGGTTTTTTAAATTTTCTATTTTTATCTACCTTTGCTCCTTCTTCTTCACTGCCTGGTTTTTATTGGTTATGCTGTTATCCCTAGTTCATCTAGTGTTTAATTTTATTTCCTTAAATAATATTTCTATAGTTCCCTTACTTCTTTTTCAGCTTCAAATATATTTGACTTCTCCTGCTCTTTGAGGCAAAAATCTTAGCTTTCTCTCACTACCGTCTATCTTTCCTCTTCCTCTCTTTCTCCTGGATTTTGTGCATTGTATTATTATTTTAACATTATAGTGGTTTTCACCTCTTTGTTGTTTTATGCAGTCATCATTTTCATGACTGTTTTATCCTTATATCTGTGTGCAAATGTATTCATCACTCACTGCAATTTTTTGACACTGTTTCCCCATTCTTCTTTTGGGCAGGTGAAGTTTTTCTCCATGATGTCTTCAAAAAGGCTCGTGAAAAATTTTATTCCTGAGTGCTTGAAACTTCAAAAGATATCTCTCAAGCATCTTTTTGCTTGAAGACCAGCATGACTAAGTTTAAAACTGTAGTGTTTCACTTTCTCTTCCTAAGGACTTTAGATCACAAACCATTGTTTTTTAACAGTTAGTTATTTCTAGAGAGATGTGCAAGACAGTCTGGTTTCTGTCCATTTTCTTTGTGCTCTTTATGCTTTGATGCCTGTAATTGTTTTATTATTCATTGAAATCCAGTAGCTATATTAGGCTACATATCAATGTCTGTGACTCTCCTTCCCCCTCCAGAACATAGCATGCTACCAATATTAAGAAATGAGTTTAATCTGAAAATTTTCTTAAATGCTGTATAGAAATATTTTTCTGCTAATTTATTCTGGTTTTTCCTCCAATTATGCAAATTATGACTATGTTGAGTCTTCTTTTTCTGTCTTCCATGTCTATCATTTTTAGTTTAGTATTTTTCTTTTTAGTTTCTTTATGTTGTCAAGTCTGTACTCTAGTGTCCCTGATTATGTTTTCATCAGTTTCTTTTCTTTTTTCCAAATCTAACATGACATATTTCTGTGCTCACTCTATTCACTTTACTATTTTTATATTTACATTTACTATTCATTTTATTTTGCTCTTCTATACATTTTTTCGGCCTGTGCTTTGTCTTTTTTTTTTTTTTCCTATCATATTTTGGGTAGATCCTCTACTCATTCTTCATAAATGAGAGAATTTCTTTCTAGATCAGTGGTTTGTGAAAAGATAGTGTTGAGAAGGGCCCAGAGAGTGTTGTAGCATAGCAAGGAGTCTGTCAGGCTCAGAGCAAGGCTCTGTCTAATACCAGGTTTTGTCAGAGTGTTTAGTCCTTATGTAACCATAGCTAAGAAAGATTGGCAGCTGCAGTGTCTATTCCATGCAACCACACAGGGAGAGATTGCCTTCGGCAAATGACAGATTTGAGTATTTTCTCCTTTTATTCTGCTTTCTCAGGCCCTCTGTGTTGTCCGAGTAGGCTCCCATAGTCAGTACCACATCTTAATATTCTTCTCAACATTGGTCATGCTTTGGAGTGCTCTCAAGAGAGAAGGTCACACTAAGCTGGTTATGGCATAGATTTCTGGTGCTGGGCATTCTTTCTCACTGACTGCCTTCATCCTGGGCCAATTTCTGCTGCATGTAACAAGAGTTCTCCCTTTACATATATGTTCTGGGCATTTCTCCACTTCATCAAAAATTATTATCTCTGTTTTTTGGTCTCTTTATAATTTCCAAAGAAGACAGAGAAGTCTTTGTCCTACCATATTAAAATTAGCTTTCTCCATAGAGAGTTAAAGAAATTCATATTATTTGCTTCTATACCCAGAGACTTTGATTCAGTAGGTCTGCACTGAGGCATAGGCATCTCAAATTTCAGAAAGAGCAACAGGCAATGGATTTGGAGTGTTTGCAATACCACTCAATGCTACTCCTACCAGAGTATGAATTGGCGAACCACACAGGAGGATCTTACATGGAAAGGAAACCAAGTGGCATGTATTCATCCAAATCTGCAGACTAACCACAAAATTCTTCCAGAGCAGAGATCATTGTTCTCACCTGGGACTTAAGAGAAGTAGTATACACTCACTATACTGATGTTCCCATTTTTTAAATTAAAAATAAGTCAAACCTACAGAAAAGAAACAAGAACAATACAGTGAGCATCACATGATGTACCTGTCACCTAGATTCCTAATGTTGCAAACATCACATTTGCCTTCTCTCTCTCTCTGTCTCACTCACTCTCTCCCTCTCGATGTCATTACCCCTAAGTATTTGAGTGTGCATCTCCTAAGAATGTGGACAATCTCCACACTGATTTGAAGTTCACCTGGTCCATAGGCCCGACTTGCTCACCTAGGTAGAGACAGAAAACCAAAAACAGAGAGGATGGCTCTAGCTAAGACTGGAAGCACAAAATCACTAAGTAGAGAAACAAACAGTAAGGATTAGGAAGAGGACAGGAAAGATGATAGCAAGATTTCCTGGTGTAAGATCTAAGTCACAAGTAGAAAATAAAAGTGTTTGAGCTGATTGCTGCCCTAGGCAAAAAGTGGGATTCTATCCTGATCTCACTAGGAAATGTGGCCCAGCAAATGCTGCCACATTGCATGGTAATGACTCTGTGATATTCAGAGAGCAGAATTATGTGATGTTAAAATTCAGGGAATCTGAAGAGACTCCAGGAATGATATTTGGACCTCTTCCCTCCCACTTCCTGCCCCCATGTCTCTGGCCATGGCTTTCTGAGTGACAAAAAAGAAAGCAAGTGCCATCTGCCCCAGCGCCCAGTCCCAGGGAGGATAAAGCCTTAGAAAAGAATTCCTGCCCAGAGCTCCCCATTTCCACCCCCTCTCACTTGCCTTCTGATGTCCTCAGCCACAGGGAGCCTAAACAGCTGCTGCCTGTCATACAGAGGCCCCCAGCCTTGCTTGGCCAATAGCCCACCTGATAGCTAAAAGTGGAAAGATTCATGTTTCCTTTCTTATGGATAGGCATTACAGAATTAGAGACCCCAGAATTGTCAGTGAATAGCCTATTATTGGGAATAAATGATTCTGAGAAATATTTGCTGCTTTTGCAAAGGACGGGATTTCATGGCTCAGCAGCACTGAAAGGTCACATGAACACAGTGCATGATTATGCAATGCCTGGTCCACAGGAGAGAGAGGGTCCCCAGCAGATACAGTCATTCTTGACTTCTGCCTTCTGAATGGGAAGTTTACTTTTGAACTTTTGGTCTCATAAGGAAAGCTATTTTTTCTGCTCCATTTAATTTTTTTTTTTCTTCTTTTGGTCACAAAGTTGTTTAAACTACAAACATGATACAAACCTATCTTTCCTGACACAGACTCAGACTCTATCTATCTTTCTCTATCCTCTGGTTCTATATAGAAAGACTTTAGGGATAGCAAGGTGAAGGTCATGACAGTTCTCTCAGAGCAGAAAAAAAAGAGTTTGAAGACTAAACTCTAACCTTTTCTATCTTATCACAAGAGGCTTGGGGAGTCATGCCTGATAAAGACTCATCAGATGAGGTTTTATTACCCTAATATACTGAAGTTCATTTTCCATCCTGACTCTGGCATAATATCACATAAAAGATAAAGAAGGAAATCAAGTATTTTATGATACTTGGGGGCTGTTAGAATCTGGGCACCTTGTAAGACACTTTTCTACCCTCTCTGAAGTCTGAAACATATAGGACTTATCTACATATCAAAAAATTTGGAGTTCCCCCCCCCCTTATCTCACAAAAGACATCTTCTCTACTAATTTCCAAAATTCCTTAGATAGAAACTTCCAAATTGCCAGTCAAGAAATCTTTGAACCCACCTATAACCCACAAGATCCTGCTTAGAAATGCCCTGCTTCCCAGGCTGACCGATGAAAATATCACATAAATTGATTTACAGTTTTTTGTAACTTTTGCCTCCCAAAAATGTATAAAACCAAACTGCAATTGAACCATCTCTGATACATGCTCTCAAGACTTCCTGGGGCTGTATCCCAGGGCTGGTTACTCATGTTTGGCTAAGAATAAAAAAACATGACTTCAAACATATTTGGCTGAACTTGGAATTTTTGCATCATTAGTTTGAATGGAAAGTCCATTCTTCCTTTTCTTTAAAGCTCTGGGCCATTAAAGCCATGTCCCACTGCATACATTTTCCAAGAACTGCACCCTCACTATAACAGTTTGACTAAAAGCAGGTTAGAGTGGTAGGAAGTAGAAATGGGGGTGTCACAGTGAAAAAAGAAAAATAAGGATTTTTTAAATGATTTTTTAAATGATTCCATTGTGGTCACAGAGAATATGATGAACTGTATGATTACAGTTCTTTTAAATATTTTCAAGTCTATCCTAGAACATATTCTGTGGGCACTTGAAATGAATGTGTATTCTGCTGTTGTTGCATAGGGTAATCTATAAATGTTAATCACATCCTGTTGGCTGATGGCGTTGTTGAGTTCATGTATATTATTGCTGATTTCTTCTCTATTTGTTCTAGCAATTGTTAAGAGAGGGGTGTTTGAATTCTCAGCTATGTTTGTAGATATGTTTATTTTTCCTTTCTGTTCTATCAATTTTTGTCTCACATATTTTGCATCTCTGTTGTTTGACGCATACACATTTAGGATTCCTATGTATGCTTGGTTGACTAACCTTTACTGTTATTGATAAAAAATAGCTGTTCATATTTATGGGGTACATATGATGTTTTGATAAATACACACAACGTGTGATGATCAAGTTAGGGTAATTGAGAAATTCATCACCTCAAAAATTTGTTATTTCTTTGTGTTGGAAACATTCTAAATCTTTATCCTATTTTGAGATATACAATAATTACTGTTAACTATTGTTGTCTTACTGTGCTATTGAACTCTAGAGCTTAGTTCTTCAATCTAACTGTATTTTTGTACTCATTAATCAACATTTTTTCCTCCCCGATCCCACCTTTCCCAGCTGCTGGTTACCACCATTCAAATCCACATACCAGATCCATGAGATCAACTTTTCAGTTCCCAAGCTTGAGTGAGAGCATGCAATATGTATCTTTCTGTGCTTGGCTTATTTCCCTTAACATAATGTCCTCCATGATTGAACCTTTATTGTTATGTATTTTTTCTCTATTTAATAATTTCTTTCCCCTGAAGTCTCTTTATACAGTAATATAGTTGTGCCTGCGTTCTTTTGATTAATGATTGTTTAGTACATCTTTTTTCAACCTTTTACTTTCAACCAACCCATACCATTATATTTGAAGTGAGTTTCTTTAAACATCATAAGTTGGAGTTGTTTTTTATGCAATCTAAATTCTGTCTTTAATTGGCATATTTGGACCATTTCTATTTAATATAACTATTAGCATGTTAAGACTTAAGCCTGCCAATTACAATTGAGAAAGATTGAATTCTCCCCAAATCATTTTATGAAGCTAACATCACACTGATACCCAAACCAGGTAAAGATCCAACAAAAAAAAGAGAACTACAGACCAATAACCCTTATGAACATAGACGCAAAATTCCTCAACAAGATTCTAGCAAGTTGGATCTAAAAACACATCTCAAAAATCATCCACCATGACCAAGTAGGCTTCATCTTCAGGATACAGGGCTGGTTCAACATTCACAAGACCATAAATGTCATTAAGTACATCAACAGATGTAAAAACAAGAACCACATGATTATCTCATTAAATGCAGAAAATGTGTTTGATAAAATCCAGCATCCCATCTTGATAAAAACCCTCAAACACATAGATATAGAAGGAACATACCTCAAAATAGTAAGTGCCATCTACCATAAATCCACAGCTAACATATTGCTAAATGGACAGAAACTGGAAACATTTCACCTGAAAACTGGAACAAAATAAGCCTGCCCACACTCACCCCTCTTGTACAATATTGTTTTGGAAGTTCTAACTTGGGCAATTAGAAAAGAGTAGGAAATCAGGTGTATCCAAATAGGAAAAGAGGAAGTCAAGGTATCCCTATTTGCTGATGATATTATCCTATACCTTGAAAATCCAAGAGAATCTGTCAAAAACCTGCTTGCACTGATAAAGGACTTTGACAAAGTCTCAGGGTACAAAACAAACATGCAAAAGACACTTGCATTCCTATACACCAACAACAAACAGGCAGAGACCCAAATAAAAAGCACAATCCCATTCACAATAGACACACAAAAAAATGAAATAGCTTGGCATCTTCCTAACCAGAGAAGTGAAAGACCATTACAATGAGAACTACAAAATACTGCTCAAAGACATCCAAGAAGACACAAACAAATGGAAAAATATTCCATGCTCATGGATAGCAAGAAACAACATTGTTGAAATGTCCATCCTATAGAAGGCAACCTACAGATTCAATGCAATACCCATTAAGTTACCAACATCATTCTTCTTAGACCTGGAAATGACAATACAGAAATTCATATGGAAACATAAATGACCACAAATAGGCAAAACAATTCTTAGAAAAAACAAACAAACAGGAGGTATCAGACTTTCAGACTTCAAAACTTTGCTATAAGGCTACAGTAATCAAAACAGCCTTGTATTGGTACAAGAACAGGCATATAGACCAATGGAACAGGATAGAGATTCTGGAAGCAAAGCCTCAATTCCTCAACCAAGTCATCTGTGACTAAGCCTCCAACAACAACCGCTGGAGAGAGGAGAACCTATTCAGTAAACGGTGCTGGGAAAACTGGCTGACCACATGCAGAAGATTGAAACAGAACCCCTACCTATCACCATACACAAAAATTAACTCTAAATGGATCAAAGACCTAAATGTAAAACGCCAAACTATTAGAATCCTAGAAAATGCAAAAGACACTGTTATGGAAATTGGAACTGGCA
>CAUYQG010102436.1:0-27288 GCA_963574415.1 Tarsius wallacei
AGCTACTCGGAAGGCTGAGGCGGAAGGATCGCCGGAGCCCAGCAGGTCGAGGCTGCGGTGGCCGGGAGCGGCCACTGCACTCCAGTCTGGGCGACAGAGTGAGACTCCAACTCACAAAAAAAAAAAAAAAAAAAAAAAAAATTATTGTCTTTTAGTTGTAACTGCCTAACAATGTGTTTTGTTTGTTTTAATACATTTCAAAATACAAGTTTCTAAAGGGAGATGGTGTAGTAAGCTGCTGTTTGTCTAGTTGTTATCTTTGTTCATGACTCATTCCCATGAAATAGCTAATTAAGTTTCAAAGAGTGTGTTAGAGTGAGTAGTATAAGAAAAGAAATGAACAATGCTTGAAAATCACACCAATTAAAACACACAGCCAGTTATAATATAGCTTATAAGAACTGATCTTTAGAATCAGAACTAGGTTTAAATTGCGGTTCTACTGTTTTCTACTGGTATGTCCTGGACATTAACTTCACCAAGTTGTATGTTTTCTCATAAAAGCAGAAATGACTGTGTATGATTGTTGTCAAAAATTAAAGATTTTTTTGATGTATTTAAATCTGTTACACACACACACACACACACACACACACACACACACACACTGTTTGGAGCTCCTGAGTTCTATCATAAAAAGAATGCCTATGACATTTGTGGGAGTGTTCAAATGTGAGGCAGATAGTTGGAGATGAAGATGGCACAGCACCACTAGTTTATACATAATGAATTTCTGCTGTGCTCTGAGATCTATCTCCAAAAACATCTCAGGGCCAGCGTACCTGGTATGTGTAGAATGCCAGTCTAAGAGGCAACCAGTATTTGATGTAGTTAAGGCAACAGATGTTTTTAAATTGTGTCCTGTGTAAGGAGTGCAGTGCTAGATCATGTGGAGGATACAAAAAAAAACTTAAAACACTGTCCCTTTTGAAGAGATGTGTTTAACAGGTGTTGCTGTATGTCAGAAAGTGTGCTAGATGTTTTACATATACTTATTCATTTATTCCTCAAAAATCTTGTCAGGGCTTTTTAACCCTACTTTATGGAGGAGGAACCAGAGGCTTTTAGAGTTAAGTAACTTGACCAAGGTCAAGGTTGCACAGATTGAACTGTAAATCTGTCTGGCTCCAAAGCCTATAGTCATTAATTCAGCAAACATTTATTACGCACATCCTATATGCCTAAACTACTTTAGTTTCTAGGGTTTTTGCCTTCAAGTAGTTTGTTACTTTTATAATGTGATAAATACTATGATAAAAGTGCTGTGGGAGGATTGCCTGCATGATTAAACTTTAGTGCAGGAAAGTCTGTGTTGTGTGCATAGCAAAGAGCTGGATAACCAAATCTAGAGGTGTATTAGGAGGCTCCCTAGAAAGGGGAGCCCTAAAACACAGATTCATGGATCCCATCTCAAACCTACTAAATTGGAATTGCAGGGATTGAGGCCCAGGTGTCTGTAATTTTCAAAGCTTCTCAGGTGAGTGGTGGCAGGCAAGTACCATAGTATTAAGGAAGAGAGAAATTGTTGTGGACTTAGAAACTCAAAATGCATCAAACGTAGAGAAGGAAAACCTTAAGATGAGTCTTTTGAGAATAACATTTGATTGAAGAAGAAAGGAATGTTATAAAAAATGGCATTTAGAAAGATTAACCTGATTGTTGTAGGTAGGTTGGATTTTAATTTGGATGGCTTTTTATGTATCAGAGAATAGCTACAAAGCCCTGGGAGGCTTTGGATTTTCTTTTGAAAGGAACCTTCAAAGTCACTGTATCAAATTCATTGATTTCAGGTGATCTGACTGAATTTTTACACGTGCACACATCCGAGTGGCTACTTCACCATCTTAAAGCATACATTCATCTTGATGAAGTAACTTGGGGAAACAGAAATGGGTTGAGTTTTCTAAAGATTGGTGGTATTTAGGCTTATCAGTAGTATCTAGTCAGAATCTGAGCCATTATGAAATCTGGCAGAATCTTCTTTCTGTCAGCCCACACACTTGTGTATGTGTGTAAACACGTGCATAGTTATCATATGATTGGTATGGAAAGTGATGATTGAGTTTTTTAAAATCTTTACTCCTTTGAGAATCTGATGAAAGCTTTGAACTCTCTTGGAACAATACTCATATTCACAATTTTTGTGTCATTTTAGACTTTATTTGTCCTCTAAAGCCCATTTAGTGCCCTTTTAAAAGGGTCCATTGATTCCTGCCAAGAGCCCATGTAATATAAGTCTTGTATATTTTCTTGTCGTCTTTACACAGTAGCACCAAGCACACAGTAGGCAGTTAGTCTATTTGAAGAATGAGTGAGTGAATGAAAGTGACAGAAAGAAGAAATCTCAGGATCTGGAATAATAACTTCAGTGATCTCTCTCAGGGTTACTTTTTCACAGTCTCAGCTCTGGAGTACTCTAGTGAGGCACAGAATGAGGCAAGGAAGCATCATTCATTTTCCTTTGTATAGTCTTCCCTAATTCAAAGAAGGCCTCATAAGTAGGTTAAAGAATCATATCAGTATGGGAAAAATAGATAGGATCCTTCCCTGGATACAAACATACTGTTCAGCTGCAGACATTAGTAATACTAACTGCTAAGTAATAATAGCAGTAATATTAACTGTTCTGCTGCTAGGAAGTGTGAAAAAGCAAAAGATACTGTAGAGGTTGGTTCCTTTTCAGGAGATTTGGTCTTGTTTGCTGTGTGCCCAAAGTTTGTGTTACTGGGCAGATTATTGGTGCATTTAAAATAATAGTTTCCCATGTTCATAGATTGGAAACTCAGTGTGGTTGGTATACATTTCCTCCCCAAGTTGAGCTATATATTAAGTGTAATCTTAATCAACCCAGCAGGATTTTATGTGTATATGTGTATGGAAATTATCAGACTTACTCTAAAATATATGGAAATACAAAAGATCTAAAAATAGCTAAAATAGTCTTGAAGAAGTTGAAAAAAGTTAGAAATTCATACTATGAAGTATTGAGAGTACTGTTAGATAATAAGACTCAGTTCACAGGTATTGAGCAGCACAAGGGATAAAGGCAGAACAAGGATAGACAAATAGATAATGGAACAGACCAGGTGTGATGGCTCATGCCTATAATCCCAGCGTGATTACAGGCATGAGCCATTGGGAGGCCGAGGTAAGAGAATTGCTTGAAACCAGGAGTTCAAGACCAGACAGGGCAACATAGTGAGACCCCATCTCTACAAAAAAGAAAAAAAAATAGATTAATGGAACAGAATAGAAAGTCTGTAAACTGGTATATACATATGTATGCACCTGATTTACAAGAGAGGTGCCACTGTAAACTTGTGAAATAGACAGCTATTTCAATAAATAATTTTGAGTCAATTAGGTATCATATGAAAAAAATGAACCCTACCCCTTTATGCCATATACATAAATTAATTCAGAATGGATCATAGACTTAAATATGAAAGATAAAATAGTCCAGGCTTGGTGGCTTAGCCTGTAATCCCAGCACTTTGGAAGGCCAAGGCGAGTGGATTGCCTGAGCCTGCGGCTTTGAGACCAGCCTGGGCAACTTGGCAAGACCTCGTCTCTACAATAAATCAAAAATTAGCTGGGCATGGTACCTTACAACTGTAGTTCCAGCTACTTGAAAGGCTGAGGTTGAAGGATTGCCAGAGCCCAGCAGGTTGACACTGGGGTGGCAGTGAGTGTGCCACTGCACTCCAGCCTGGGCGACAGAGTGAGACTCCAACTCAAAAAAAAAAGAAAAGAAAAGAAAAGACAGATCAAATAATAAAGCTTCTAGAATGAAACATAGGTATCTTTATGACTGAGATAAGCAAAGGTGTCATAACTGGACAAGAAGAGCATTAACCACAACAAAAAGATTGTTAAATTGGACATTAACATTAAAAACTAATATTCATCAAGAGTTCAGAGAATGAAAAGACAGGCCTCAGACATACGTCCAACAAAATATTTGTTTCCAGATATATTATGGGTTAGAACAAATTTTAAAATATTTTGTGTTTGAAGAAGACAGAAATAAATGTTTTACTGGATATTTTTCAGACTGCAAATTCTATATCTAAATATCATACATCATATAAAGAGGTTCTGTAAATCATGTTTTGCCCAAAGACTTAGTCAATTATTATTATTTTTTTTTGTCAGAGTCTCACTCTAGCTCATACAGGAGTGCAGTGGCACACTCCCGGTCATCACAGCCTCGATTTATTGGACTCTGGTGATCTTTCCACCTCACCCTTCCAAAGTAACTGGAACCACATTTGTGAGCCACCATGCCTGGCTAATTTTTTTGACTTATTGTAGAGACATGGTCTCACCAAATTGCCCAGGCTGGTCTCGGACCTCTGGACTCAGGCAATCCTCTTGCCTCTACCTCACAAAATACTGGGATTACAGGCATGAGCCACAGCGCCCTGCCGAGAATTTCACAAACGAGGATAACATGAAAACTGTTCAAAGTCATTAGCCAGCCAGGTGAAGTGGCTCACACCTGTAATCCCAGCACTTTGGGAGACAGAGGCGACAGGATTGCCTAAGCCCACGGGTTGAAGACCAGTTTGGGCAACATGGCGAGACCTCATCTCTACAATAAATTTAAAAAACAAAAAACAAGCCGGGCTCGGTGGCTCAGCCTGTAATCCCGCGCCTTTGGGAGGCTGAGGTGAGTGGATTGCCTGAGCCCGTGGGTTCGAGACCCGCCTGGGCAAGCAAGACCTCATTTCTACAATAAATCAAAAAATTAGCCGGGCGTGGTAGCGTGCTCCTGTAGTTCCAGCTACTTGAAAGGCTGAGGTGGAAGGATCGCCGGAGCCCAGCAGGTCGAGGCTGCAGTGGCCGGGAGCAGCCACTGCACTCCAGTCTGGGCGACAGAGTGAGACTCCAACTAAAAAAAAAACCCAAAAAAAACAAAGTTGTTAGCCATCAGAGAAATGTAAATTAAAACTATAGCGAGAAGGCTGGGTGCGGTGGCTCACGCCTATAAGCCCAGAACTTTGGGAGGCTGAGGTGAGGGAATTGTCTGAACTCACAGGTTCAAGACCAGCCTGGGCAACTTGATGAAGACTCATCTCTACAATCAATCAAAAAAAAATTAGCCGGGCATGGTGGCGTACGCCTGTAGTTCTGGCTACTTGGAATGCTGAAGCGGAAGGATTGCTTGAATCCAGCAGGTCGAGGCTGTGGTGGCCGTGAGCATGCCATTGCACTCCAGTCTGAGCAACAGAGTGAGACTCCAACTAAAAAACAAAACAAAACAAAAAGCTACGGTGAGATACAACTAAATACCCACCAGAATGACTGAAAAGACTGACAGTACCCACTGTAAGCAAAGATGCTGATCAACTGAAACTTACCCATTGCTAGTGATAGCATAAATTTGTAAAACTTCTTAGGAAAACTGGCCATTTCTACTAACACTATATATACACCTATCTAGTGACTCAGCAGTTCTACTCCTTGGTATATACTCAAGAAAAATGAATGCATATATCCTCCAAAAGATACGTACAAGAATGTTCATAACAGCTTTATACGTGATAGCCAGAAACTGGAAACAACACAGTGTCTGCTGACAGTCTTCAAAATGACTTTTGTGATACAGTCCCATCCTTTAATGGCATACTACACATTGATGAAAAGGATAAGCTGCTGATCCACACAGCAGCATAGATGCATCTCACAGGCATGACAATAAATAAAAGAATCTACAGAAAAGACTTCGCTCATTGTGATTCAATTTGTGTAAAGTTCAAGAACAGGCAAAATGAGTCTGTGGTGACTAAAGTAAGAATAATGCCAGTTTAGGTTTTGACATAAAAAAAGGAAAAGGCAAAGGGGTTTCCTAAGGTGTTGAAGTGCTTAATTTATTGATCTGAGTGGTGTTTACCTGCATATGTGTGTGGATGTAAAAATGAATCGAGCTCTTAGGATTTGTATACTTTTTATTCTATAACTCAATGAAAAATAGTAGTAATAATGTTGTCTCTGCCTTACTTAGAATTTATTGGGGGCAAGAGAGTAGGGAAGGGAGTAGCTGATTTGTTAAATATGGGATTTAACTGTGTTCCTTATTCTTGTCTTTGAGTTGTTGGCAGAGTAGAAAGTCAGTAAATGTTTATTCCATGAATGAACAGATAAGTTTATTGTCTTTTTAGTTAGGATTGAGATTGTTCACAGCAATTACTTATTTTATTGATAAAGGGCTGACTGAAACTAAGCTATTTTCTTCCATGTAATCCGTTTATAGTGAATCTTCTAACATGGAAGTTAAAGTTCTAAAAAGCAGCTAACACAATGAGCTTTTGTCAGTTTCTTGAAAATTTGCAAAATATGCTGAGACACTGTTGAGAAATGTGTTTGGTAGCAACTGTCATTTAAAGATATAATTTTAATTGCTTACTATTTTTATATTTGAGATCCTTTTGAAGAGTTGGTAGTATTTTAGGATACTTGACTCATTACAAGCCAAAGTCTTTACAAGCATCTTATTTACATCTTAAGGCTAATCTCACATACTTTATTCCCTCAAATAATAGGGGAGAGTCAACCATGAAGTCCGGAGTTTCCAACTTTGCTACTGTTCTTTTTCACTTACTCATTTACATTACATCTGAGATTCCTGGATCATTTCTGCTGGTCTAAGTACTGTTTTTGCCACCTAGAAACTCTATGGAATGCCATCCTCTGATAAACATTTTGGAATAGAAAGAGCAAGAGGATAAAACAACAGGCGTTTAAAAAATTCCAGGCAGAGTTTAAAATATTGTACCTTTGAAGCTAACAATCACAGCTAAATGCTGTAGTACAAATGTCTAACCCTGTTTTATATGGCTTTTCTTCAAAAAGTCTCATCAAATATGGAATAAGAAAGCCTCATTCTTCTCTATCAAGGTTTAAAATGTATGGTTGTCACTTTCCTCTAGATAACCTCTAATTATAGCAGATAGATTTGAAGTGTAAAATAGCTTTGTCTAATGGACGCTGTCACTCATTGCATTTTGTTTCGCCCTTAGACAGGATATATGTTGCTCAGATACAGAGTTTAGAGTCCAAAAGATGTCAAGTAAAAACACTAATTTCCAATTGCCTTCCTCAAGCATCAAATATTCATGTTAAAATTGTTCTCTCACATGAGAAATACATTTATGTGAATTTGTAGGTTTAAAAAATATAGCTGACTAATTATATGTTTTAAAATATAGAAATGAAACAATTTTACTTTTATGAGATAAAAATTACTAGAAGAAACCAGAAATCTGTTTTCTGTTTATACCAAAATTCTAAGTATAAACAGTTTAATTCCAAAGGAAAGATAGATATTCCTTATAAAAAAAACCCTCGAACTGGCCTTAAAATGAGTGAAGGCTTTTTCATTACAGGTTTTAGTGTAGAAAATAAACTTTTACTTAAAAAAAATTAAAGTGAGAAGTACTTGTCTGAAAAAAGAATAACCTTTAAAGCAAACAAGATTTCTTCCACAAGTAAACTGCAAAAGGAAAAGAAAAAGAGATGGAGGAGAAATCTAGATTAAAACTTAAAAGACTTAAGTCAGTCATATTATGTAAATCTTATTTAGCTCCTAATTTAAACTGACAAACTTTTCTAAATAAGAAAATGGGAAATTTGAGCACTGGATATTTTATGATATTAAAAAACATTTAAGTTTTTAGATGGATTGTGGTTTTTAAAGATTTTTTTTTCATTAGTTACTGATGCATGATTGAAATTAGTCTGTTGTATGCTTTAAAATTATATGAGGAGAGTAAAACATGAAACAAGAATGTCTATGTGTGTGGATAATGAAGGCCAGGCATTGATTACATGGGGACTATTTATACTATTCTGCCTATTTTTATATGTTTGAAATTCTATACAATAAAACAAATTTTCTTTATAAAACTAAGATTATAAAATTTGAACTTGTACCACACAGTTTGTTCCCTAAATAGTTTTTTCCATGCCTTTTGAGCTTGGTGTTTCTCATTAGCTTAGCAAGATAGGTTCAAATTCTTAAGAGTCACTAGACACTGGTAAGGAAAGTAGGCCTATTTATTGTTTTGATGGCAGAGGTTATGCTAATAGTATGCTGCTTTTATAAAAGACTTGAAGGTTTTTTTTTCCCTTACCCTAGTGACTTCTTTCCTTGTGCTTGAGATAAAATCCAAATTGCTTAGAATAATTTAAAGATATTTTATGTGATATATTTCCTGCCTTCCTCTTCTACTTTATATTAGTTTGTTTTCTTCCTATCCACTGTGTTCCATAGCACTGGCTTTTGTTTCCAGAATCTGCCTCAGTGTCTTTATATTGACTACCCATTGATCGACCAACTACTACTCAGCCTTTAAATCTTGGACTTACGATATTGCAGGAAAACTTTCTCCCCACCTTTATTTACATTTTTCCTTTATAGTAATAGATTGCCTATCTGTTTAATGATTGCCTCTTCCCTAGCTATGAGAGCCAGGATGATATCTATTTTGTTGATCAGTATAACCCAAGAACTTACTACAGTGCCTGCCAGGTAGAAAGTAGTAAACATTTGTTGAACAGAGGAATAAAGGAATGAATGATAGACATGGCTCCTCATACTCTTAGAACAGCACGGCTTATTAAAAATAGGACATTTCTTTCTAGCATTCTTCTGTGCAGGTAGTGTGTGGTGTAACTCAATTGCCTCTCTCATTTTGTAAGTAGAATTGTCTTTTAGATAGTAACCTTACAAACCCATCTTAATGTTTAGGACTATGTTTCTTGACTGATAAATTCAGTTAATTTCAGTGGGCAATTGTTACTAAGCTTTAAGTCATTTAAGAGTTAATAGTATTTACTTGCATTTATGTTGAATTTTGTTTCCTTTTTAGTTCTCTAAATTTGACTTCTTTTTTTTTTTTTCCTTTTCTCAGGTACTCTCTGCCCTTGACATACTCCAACCTCCACACATTGACTATTTTGAAGAAATGTATCCTAACCAGGGAATGTGAAAGAAGGGGACATTTTTAAAATTAATTTTTTCTTCTAGCACCTTTTGGGGTTCATGCCTTGAAGTATATTAGATTGCATCCTTGCAGAAGTGATTGAGTACCTGGAGCCAGGTAATTTTGAAATCCCAAGTATCTGGCAGAGTTCAGTATTAATATGTCCTGTGTGATGATGCCACAGAACCGGATCTCTGAACAGATATCCTGTTTAATCCCCACACAGCTCTATGAGAGAGATTATTACCATCCCCATTTTGTACATGAAACCAGAGAGGCAGCTGTGTTGTAGTAGAATCCAGGAAAGTGCTCTTGCTACTATATACAACACTGTCTGTCATTTGAGAGAATAATATGGCCCTTTCTTATAACACTTGTGGTAAAATAAAAATTATATAGCTAATGTAAGTTAAGTGACTTATGTTCCTTAGGATAATGATGGGCGGTAGTGGTGATACTGATGTAATAGCCATTACTTACATAGTTTTTATCAGATGCCAGGCACAATTCTAAGTTCTTTACACATATGAGTTCATTTAATCCCTATAACAATCTTCTATGGAAGGTATTATGATTATTCCCATTTTACAGAAGAGGAAATAGAGGCACAGAAGTAAGAAACTTGGCCAAGCTCACAGAGCTAGTAAGTGCTGGGATTAAGGTTTGCTTCCAGGTATTCTGACTATATAGTCTTGCTTTCAGCACCTACCTGGGGTATTCTCTCAGGATAGAGGTTTTGTCATTCTCCTGTTGCTACTGTTCATGTATGTTAGGCATTATGAGTAATAATAAACTGTAAAATAATGCATGATAATAGCTCCTGGGGCTGTGCTTGGAAAAAAAAAAAATGAGACGTAGGTTAGACCATCTAGCATTCCTAGGCAAGAGTGTCACCAGTTTCCATTCTGCATTGAACTTGGTAAAGCTTTAAGTAAAAGACGGGAATCCTAGGTCATTGAATTTGGTGAGCTCATGATAGTGTAGTTTATTCAAAGTTTAGGCTTTTTATTAACACTTTAGGCCTGTGACTTAGAATGGAAACCAATACGATAGTGAGATACTTTTTCTGATTCAGCAGTGAGGTAAATGAAAATCTCATTCTTACACAGCTGGTAGGTAATTCCAGCCCAGACAGCTATCTGTGATAATTTCCTTAGAAACTGGAAACAATTAAGAGCTTCCCAAAGAGAAAGAGAACAACTAATCTGGCTAGGGAGTTGAGAAACCTTATACAGTGATAGAATTGTCACTGATCAACACTGCTGGGATGTGTTGATCTGATAAACCAAAAACTCTTGAATGCTATACAGTCAGCCCTCCATATCTGCAGGTTGCACATGCATGGCTTGAAAACTTTTGAGGGGAAAAAAGTAAAAAATAACAATACAATAATTTAAAAAATACAAATTTTAAAATATAACAACTATTTACATTGTATTAGATATTATAAGCAGGGTTGATCTGAAGCGCCTCTAGGAGGCTTTGTGTGGGTTACATGCAAATACTATACCATTTTATATAAGGTAACTGAGGCATTTTGTATCCTTCAGGGGTCCTGGGACCAATTATCCTCTGATACTGAGAGACAGCTGTAATCCTCGATGCTATTTTAATCCACAAATCCTTTATGGAATCAATTCTTTTGTGCAGTAAAGGGTTAACTCCTTGGACTTGGGGTGTTGCATCCCTGCACATTCAAAAGAAAAGGCTGTCCCTTGACTGGTTCCTGGCTGACAAGGCGTTTTTGTATAACTGAGAACATATGGTTCTGACCCACCCTTTTTAAAAAAATACAAAATTAACCTAAGGGTAGAAGAACTGAGAATGTTTTTTTCTCCTCAGTTGTATATTAATAGTAGCAAATGAGAAGGCGTTGATGATCCTATTTCATAGACTTACTGAAGATTACCTCATTCCTCATTGAAAAAAAGAAGGGAGATGGTGGGAGTAGTCAATACTTGTTTCATTCATCAGAAATACTTTCCTATACCTGGCCAGGACCCACCCTCTTTATCCTGTTTAGCTGGTGGGAAGGAAGTCCACTTACTAGAAGGCATTTCTATCAGTGTATAGTACTGTTTCTGCGTCTTTGGAAATAAAGTTACTGAAACCAAACCTTAAAATTAGAAGAAATTCTCTTTATTAAATATGAATTTTCCTGTATTATAGGTTGTATCAGGGGTTCCCAAGACCATCCTCGGATTCAGTGATTCACTAGGACTCACAGGACTTAGAAGAGCTGTTATTCTCATGGCTACAGTTTTTTATAGCAAAAAGATACAAATTAAAATCTGCAGAGGAAAACTACTCAGGGGACCTGGCATGAGGTTCCCAAAGGAGTTGCACAGCAATGTTCTAGCAATTGTTCTTCTAGCAACGACCCGACGTACGACAACATGGGCAGATGTTGCCAAAGAGGGAAGCTCACCCAAGCTTTGGTGGTCTGGGTTTTTTTTGTGGGTTAGCCACATTGGCATGAAGCACCCATGTAACTGATCTTAGCTTCCCAGCTCCAGCTCTTCTTTCCCCCCTCCCTCACCAGAGGTCAAACTAATATAGCATAGCCCAAGACCCCGCGCAAACAAAAACAGGTGTTCACTATAAATCATATTATTAGGATAAACTGTCTGGCATGACCAAAGCCTCAGGTTACTGAGACACTGTTATTAGGTGGATATCACAGTGCTCAAAGGTTATTTCCTGGGAGCCTGTCAGAGGCCAGCTCTGAAGACTTTTGGAATGTGCAGCATTTGAACAGCACACGTCTGCTGTGTTAACCCTTTGCTGTTCATAGACAATCTGTGGGGAAAGAATGTTTTCATGTAAGATAATTGGTGATTATGGCTATATTAAATAAGTGCCAAATTTATTTAAGTTCACTGAACACTTAGCTAACTCATTCTATTTTCTTTCTTATACTTGAAACGCAGCTTGTTTATATCAGGCATTAATTTTGTGTACTTCAATTTGTCATTCCTTTAAAAACTCTGCTTGTGATTCCATAAGGTAGAAGTTCTCAGTCACTTATTATGATTGGCCATAATTTAATTGAGTCTGGGAGATCCTTTATACATGATTATTTCAGATGCTTATAGAACAGAGAAAAAAGCATAGTTATGGTTTAAAACCATGAGTGGCTTAGGTGGTTTAGTAGCTGTTGGTAGTAGATATCTAGGCCATTTCATTATTTAGAATGTTTCTATGAAATTCCTCTCCTCAAAATTACTCACAGATATTCAGGTAAAGAGCCTTTGTCATAAAATATTCATGGAACCCTCTGGAACATCATTTACTTAAATGTTACTTTATTTCATCTTGTCATATCACTAATTTTTTAGCTTCGGGTTAAAAGGTTGATATATTACTCTCACAGTAATTAGCTGACTACAGATGGGAAAAAAAAATCTTTCAAACCTAACCCAACCCCCAGTAGTCTATCTTTTCTGTCTTACAGTTTTTAGCTGTATGTAGAATCATGCACAGAAAAAAAGGTGTTTTCCAGTAGCGGTGTCATTTGGAAAAAACTGAATCCTTTTAACATAAAAAGGAATCATACCTATAGCTGCCACTGGATTATAAAGACACTTTAAGAGGGAATTATTTAGTTTGGAGTACAGGATGCTAAAAACTTGTTTTGTAGAACAACTGTTAAATGAAAACGTAAGAAATTCCTTAGTAATTTTTTAAATATTCTAAATGGAAAGTTTTCTATGTCCTGTGTTTTTAATACAAATAATTTCCTTAGTTTCCTTCTCATTTTTTCCCCTGAAAAATAAAAAAAAATTACCTAAAACACAAAAATAATAAAGATTAATAGGACCTCAAGTTACTATATGAATTTAACATAGTATATTATCTGTGTATGTCAGCAGCTCCCTCTGTAGTATCTCAAAAATATGGCACATATATGGTATTAGACTTTTTTAATTTGGAAGATTGTTGTCTCTGCAGATTTTAAAGTAGATAATATTTTGAATTTTAAATGTATGATCAGGGAATAATGCTTTTTAAGAAACTTTTTGAGGTCTATATGAGGCTTGTTGTAGGCAATTTCTATATTGCTATACATCTATATTGCTATACATCTAACGAATGTTTTAATATTTGGTTGAAGGAGTCAGTACATAGAGACAAATATATATTTATATTAAATAATGAGAGAAATAATCTTAAGTAATCAATCCACAGAATATACTGTACCACACCATTATACTTTTTCTAAGATTTAAAAAATTGGAATGTTATATTACATATTCAAGTTTTAATAGACAAACATTTTAGACTGGCCACTGGTTTAAAACCTAATTGGGTAGTTGATATCATTTTAGGAAATCTGATTTATGTGAACACTTTTATGTAATCAAATGTACAGTTAGTGTTTCAGCATATAGTGTCATACAGTTAATCATATGTATATTCCAAAAGAGACTAAAACTAATAAAATTATTATATCGGTGTCCACCAAAACTTAGCGTGGGTTTTGCAACACCATGCATCTTTAGATGAGTCCTTTAAGCAGCTAAATAGAAAAAAAGACAATGTCTAGATGGTAACTGTTTACAAATCTGCCTACAAGGTTCAACAGATGTAGCACAAGTCAGGATGAAAGGAGCAATAAATTCTACTATAGATTATGTACTTTTTCTGAACTGATGTTTTAACTCTAAAAGATTACATTTTTCATTTTGTAGTTTGAGTTTCTATTTGGAAGTCTCTATGAAAACAGTTTGGTACTTAATTACTTTGAGCCTACTGAAATTTAATACAAGAGAATCCAGTTCTGATTTTTCCTTGATTAGAAAATGGTATTTATTATGCTTCAGTCAGAATTCTGGATGCTGCACAATGCACATAAACAGGCCCCTTCCCAGAAAGTACTAGATGCCTACTGGGTTGGAAATAAAAATTTGGTTTGCTTTGGGAAAAGCTTATTTTTAACTTGAAGCATAATCTTAGCATTTTGTGAAGAAGAATATGGATAGTGCAGGTCTGTGCTAGAAGTAGTTACATCCTAAACCAGTGGAAATGAGAAGTCTAGTAGAGTTGACCATGTCTCAGTTTGTCGGGACAGCTGTGGTTTTTACTTAATGTTCTAGCATAATTATTATTAAGTTCCTTCTTTCATTCTCAGAAGTGTCCCTTTTTGGATGATAGGTTTGGCTTGTGTTTCAACCAGAATCTCCTTCTCATAAAGATGGTGAGGAAACCTAAGTTTCAGTTTTAGTTTTGGCCAGTTAGTTTCTGGTACTTTGAAACAGCTCTATAACCCTCAGGGAATCTTAGGAGTGAGTGGGGAGCTAAGAACAGTGGAAACAGGCATATATGTGCGTGTATGTGTAGTCTTTCTGCAACAGTGGTACCATCAGGACTGGAAATTTATATCCTTGGAGCTTTGAGGATTCCCATATTGTAAGAATTTCCTATTTGTTTATAGCTACTCAGGAGGCAGAGACAGGAGGATCGCTTTAGCCCAGGAGGTTAAGGCTACAGTGAGCAAGGATTGCAGCACTGTACTCCAGCATAGGTGACAGACTGAGACTCTGTCTCTCAAAAAAAAAAAAAAGTTAATTAAAAAAATGATAGAGCTGTGATTTGAACCCATGTTGTATAGTCCAAAGGGCCAGGAGTGCTCTTAACTCACTGTGCTTTGCTGTCTCTTAATGCTTTCTCTCAAGGAGAATACATTCTAAGGGGAAGAGATAAAATGTAAAGGAATAACTGTCATTTATGGTAGAATGTACCAAAAGAATATAGACAGTGGTGTGAGACTTTAAAAGAAGGAGAGATTACTTCAGAGGAAAAAAAATGAGACTCTATAAAATAAAAGACATTCCAGACAAGCATCGACAGATGAGAAGGATTTGGACAGGTAACACTGAAGAGCCTAGATATTCCAAGTGGAGAGAGTAAGTATCAGGAAAATTAGGGAACAGTAAATCACCTAGGTAGCTAGAGTTTAGCATACACAAATAATAAGAAAATATGCTGGTTCCCGCCAAGTCATAGAGGACTTTGAATGTCAAACTAAGGAAATTGGTCTTTATTCAGTAGGCATGGAGAGCCCATTGAAAGATTTTTGTAATGAGAAATAACAGAAATGTGCTTTTATTTTTTTATTTTTTTGACTCAAGGTATCACTCTGTCACCCAGGCAAGAAGGCCGTGGCACAATCATAGCTGCTGCAGCCTCAGCCTTCTCAGTTCGGGTGATCCTACTGCCTCAGCCTCCCAAGTAACTGGGACTACAGGTATGTGCCACCATACCCAGCTAATTTAATATTTTTATTAGGGAAGAGGTCTTGCTATGTTGCCTAGGCTGGTCTTGAACTCCTGAACTCAAGAGATTCTCTTGCCTCAGCCTCCCAAAGTGCTAGGATTACAATCATGAGCCACCATACCCGGCCAAAAGCGTGCTTTCAAAACAGAATCAGAAGAATACTTTTAAAACATAAAAAGAAGTTTCTGTTTAGGATAATGAAAATGCTCTAGAAATGGAGAATGATGAGGGTTGCACAACATTCAAGACCAGTCTCAGCAACATAATGCCACTGAACTGTACACTTAAAAATCATTTAGAAGGTAAATTTTATGTTATTTTACCACAACTTAAAAAAAAAAAAACACTTTAACAAAGACCTGACTCTTGGGACTGAGAGACAGTGACTATTGTGAAAGGAGAACAGAACAATGCTTGGCACCTTCCCAGATAGTTTTTCATGAAACTTTCTGTTTATTTTATGCCCTTATTTTCTAACTTTACCCTCAGCAAAGATGTGCCGGCAGGTAATATAAAATGTAATGGCCATTGCCACTACCTTTAAGGAGCTTATGGTTTAATAGAGATGATAGTCAATTTTCAACCTATTATAATACCAGAGTAAATAATTTTACAGTAGAGATACTGACCAAATTTCCTTACAGATAAAAAACAGCCCTGACCTCCTCCTCTCCTCCACTACCCACCTTCTCAAAAAAGAGCAACTTATCTGTAACTTATAATTTTCATAGAATAAAACATTCAGTAGTCCTTCTTATATCAATGTATGCAAGAGCAGTTACATATTAGTAGGATAAATATATTTTCAATATTTCCAGTTGCAGTCTTATTTTTCGCAAAATTTTAAGCTGATTCCTCTTTTTGCATAGCTCTTCTAATTAAATAACAGTGAAACAATGCCAACAATGTGAAACACATCTGAATGCATAATAGAGTATTCATTCTGTAAATGAGTGTAGAAATGTAGAAAGTGGGTACTGTGAATAATCTGTACTATGATGGATCATATATCTAGACAGAGGAGGCAGATCTTTTAAATGGACCTCCATTTTATTTAATCTCTTCTCAGTTCCCCATAAAAAGTACTCAGAAACAGACTCTCTAATATATTTCTCCTAGATTTGTCATGTAGATTTTTCTCCATTTATTTTGAATCTTTTCTGTCCTTCAGAACTGTTATTTTAATAACTTTTTCTTTTAAGATTTACAGCAAAAAGGGTCTACACCGATGATGATTTACCCTCTCTCCAGAATGCTTTTGTGGTTGTTTATACCACTCATAGCAGTCTGCTGTCAGGTTTTAATGACATCATTCATACAGCTTTACAGTAGATGAGACTGGAGTAAATACTCTCAAATTTTACTGGGCAGAAGGACATTTGTAACCAAATTGCCTGGACATGGAAGTAAGTTTTTCAGACTGTTATGGAAAGGTTCGGTTGGTCTAATTTGAGGGCTTGTTGTATTTTGGAGAAAGTGTTAATATTCATTGTATTGACAGTGAAGCATGATGTAGTTTATATTGCTGATATGTGCATCCTTTGCCCTCTGGATGCTTTAGGAAGTCATTGAAGAATTTGCCCCTTCTTGTTAAGAATGAAAAAATTGGAGCAATGCAATGTTCCTAATCATGTAGAAGCTCCTCTTTTGAATATCTTTCTTTATATTCAGAAAAATGGTGACTATTCCAGTCATTTCAGCCTCTGTTCCTCAGCTCTTAATCTCTGGGTTTGTGTGTATGTGCATTTGCTTTGGAGGGTTATGATGGTGGAAGATTAATCACCAGTTTCTACCATCTACATTTGACAGACGCAGAACTTGCTTTCTTCAGAGCAACTTTGTGAAGAAGAGAGCTGAAGTTTGAAATAACATCATTTTCTCTAGAATGCTCTTGTTTTATTTCATACGTGGTTATAGCCTTAGTGACAAGGACTCATCTGACAGATCTTCTGGGCCTAACAGAATATGCAGAAAGACAGCTTTCCAGCCCTCCTCCCCACCCCCCAGTGTTAATTTTTTAAGTTAGTTTTAAATTACAATTGAGGTAGTTTTAATTTTTGACATTCTGTACAGCAAATTAGTTACTTTAAAAAGAAAAGGAATTTGCCTTTGCCTGGGAAAGAGATTGTCGTTTTCAAACATTTTAACAACATGACCTTTATTCCATTGATTTCTATAGAGAAGCACAGGCATGCTTCAGAAAAGGTCAGTGATTCTAATTGAAGCATACACCGATTTTTTTCTAGTTGCAAAGGCGCTCATGGTTTTTGTTACAAAGATGATGATGAGATTTAGGGCTGACCATTTTGTTACAAGAGAACACAATTCTCTCTGTGACACATTGCTGTTTTTCTTTCATGTGGAAAGCATTGTTTGAAATCAACAGTATCTGCAAACCACATTGTCATTATACATATACTATTTAATGCCCTCACGGTTATTTCAAATAAATAGTTTTATATATGAGATCTAATCTGGAATGTTTCTTTTCCTGTGCACTGATATTGGAAAAAGAAAAATGTGAGGAAAAATTTTATTGTCTCACATGTTTATTTTTGTGGAATTTTCTTCTTTCAAACAAG
This sequence comes from Tarsius wallacei, assembly GCA_963574415.1. Taxonomy (NCBI): domain Eukaryota; kingdom Metazoa; phylum Chordata; class Mammalia; order Primates; family Tarsiidae; genus Tarsius; species Tarsius wallacei. The sequence continues at coordinate 17,846 of CAUYQG010102436.1, forward strand.
AACAGCAGAATTTCAGAATTAGTGCTTAATGTGCCTAAGCATGTTAGTGCTTAAAGTACTTAAGCATGTTTAAAGTCATTTTTGTACTTGTCATATAAGAGAATCCATGGCTTGAGGGCCAGGCTTGGATATCTACATATTACAGTTTATTAAACCAAGAATTTACTGTGTCCTTTGGAAAAGTCACCTGACTCATACTTGTTTCAACATGTTTCACAAGATGAAAACCTTTAAAAATGATTGTAGGGCCTACTTGATAAATATTTAATATTATAAGTTTTCTTTTTTATTATTCGACTTAGCATTAGTTCCTGCCCAATATGAAATGAAGAAACAATGATCAAGTTTCTATTATCTGAAGTCAGTAAAGAATGTTTAGGGATTACAATTGGGTTTTCAAAGCTTTCTGTCTATGTTCATTTTGTAGGAAATAATTTGATACTATATGTTCCTCATTTTCTTCTCCCAGTCCAGCTAAACCAGTTTGATGCCCTTATTTTGCTATCTGAAAGTTTTTAACACATCATTAAAAGTTTTTCATAAAACATCAGTAGCTCATTGCACATAGAACATTATATATGTCCTCAGACTTCAGTTGAACAGGGAAGCCAGCCTGCTATAGTTCTGAACTTTATATGGTGAAAGTTTCTGAACCTGATAGTTTGTGTGTGTGTGTGTGTGTGTGTGTGTTTTGTTTTGTTTTTTCCATAAGGCAGTACACTTTTTGCACATATGGACAACTTTTTTTTTAAACTATGCTTCATGATGACATATTTGCACAAAATCTTGTCAGTGGTTTTCATAGTAGTTTATAAATTCCTCCAGTTCTTATTAACTCTAAATGCTGTGGAATGAATTGGTTTTATAATTTCCTCCTTCAGCCTGAGGTCCCAAGAACTATCCCCTTTCCTAGGCCCTGTAGTAAAAATCACATCTTCTTTTTCTGACTCCTTTAAAAGCCCTTGACTGCGTAAAGATTACGTAGACTTTAATGTATAGCAAATCCTGAGATTGTTTTAGACAGCTGTTTAAAGTTCCAACTCACAGTTGGAATTTTTTCCCCCTCTGCTTTGAAGAGAGTCATTAGGTGGAACAACTTATTCACATTAGCTCTTTGAAACACCTGTGTTCCAGGTGAAGCCAAAAAAAATCTAAAGCTTGAATCTAGTCTTTTCACCTCATCATTAAAAAATAAATATATCTCTAAAACGTCCCAGCTTGTGGGAATGAAATGCTGCCAGAGCTCCCAACTATTAGAGGGTAATGTTGAATAACAACAAAGCCACACTTAATTTGAGCTTCTGAAAAGCCTCATAACCCCATTATCATTCTCCTGAACTGTTTAACCTTCTGGTTAACCTTCTGATTGTTAGCCTCTTGACATATTTAATTCAGGTGTGCGAGTTTAGAGAGGCTCAAGGAACTGTATTTATTTGATCTTTTTTGTCATGTCCCACTGTTATGACTTCTATTTTTTTAAGGTTGCTAGACACCAGGGGTCATGTGTTATGTAAAGACCTAGAGGTTTCAGAAACCACTAAATATATCAGACTTGCCTTAATTGGAGGATATGAGGAATCGGGGTTGCTTTTAGATACTTCATAGACCAGCTGAGTCTCCTGCTATCAACTCAATTTATTTGAGAGCAGTACCTCAGGAAACTTAATAGACCTGTAGTACACTAGCACAAATCTGTAGTGTAGCCAGAGTACAACTTATTTATGTACAACATATATTACTTTGCTCTCTGCATGCTCTATTCATGCCGTTATTAAATATTAAGAATACTGAATTGTACAGTTGACAGTGGGCTTAATAATTACATGTTTTATTGGCAGTCTTTTATTGGTACATCACTTAGAGATTGCAAGAGAAGCAAATGGTAGAAAATAGGGTCAGGTTGAAGTATTTTTTTTTTCCCAAAGGAAATATTTGCTTGAGTAAGCAAAGTTTTGGGTTTTTTTGTATGTGTTGAGGGGGATATGTGGAATATTAATCTGATAGCTAATTTTTACCACTCTGAGCTCAAGTCTAAGAAACTCTTTGGGTTACTAGAAACCCTTTGCCAAAACCAGGAATTCCTCTTGTGTGGAGGGTCTCAGAGGTCTCACAGAGATTAGTACTTTTAATTATTCTATCTGTCCAAAGTCAACTGTATTTCTCAAAAGTAATAGGTCCTGTAGAAAATTTTTCTTGGTCTAAGAAAAGGCTTCTTGTCCTCATGTGAGTGAACTCTAAGAAATGTGACTGTCATGGACAAACTGGTTTTTGGTGCCAAAAAACCTGCATGAGACCGCACTAATAAAAAGTGAATACGGTTTGCCTCTTCCTTCAGTGGTGATACCCTTTTGACATTACCTAATCTTTCCTTTTGAGATCACAGTGGCTTGGAACTTTTTTGAGTGGTTGCATGTTGATGTTTTCAAAATTCAGAACTCTTCCTCTCTCCTTTAATGATGATGATGATAGCCACTACCACCTAATCCCTGCTCTCTATGTGATTCTAAATCTATACATCTAAACCCTGGCAGTAACCTTGTGTAGTAGGTATCTTTGTGCCTATTTTATAAATGCAGAAACAAACTCAAAGAAGTAATTTAACTTGCCTAATACTATCAAGCTAATAAGTGGCAGAGTCAAGATTCTAACTCTGGTCCTTTTGATTCCAAAGTTTACAACACATGCCTCCCACTGCTGAATCTATTTACCTCTTCATTTAAAAAAAATGTGTTTCCAGGCATTCACCCTTCTGAAATAGCACTGTTTTGTTCTAACCTCTTTCTGTGGCTTTACACTTTTTTTTTTTTTAGTTGGTGTCTCACTCTGTTGTCCAGGCTGGAGTGCAGTGGCACACTCATGGCCACCACAGTCTCAACCTGCTGGGTTTGGGCAATTCTTCTACCTCAGCCTTCCAAGCAACTGGAACCACAGGCACGCGCCACCACACCCAGCTAATTTTTTAATTTATTTTAGAGATGAGGTCTCGCCAAGTTGTCCAGGCTGGTCTCAAACCCCTGAGCTCAGGCAGTCCTCTCACCTCAGCCTCCCAAAGTGCTGGAATTACAATCATGAGCCACCATGTCTGGCCTCTTTCTGTGGTTTTATATATTTGAGATTTTCTTCATCTTTTGAAGGACATAGTACAAGAACAAGGAACTGGGATCTAGTGACACCTCTGCTGCGTACTAACTGTGCCCTTTGACTAGTTTCTTTACCTCTCGAAACCTCTTTGCTTTATTTGTTTAATGGGTATCATAACAGCACATACTTCTTATAGAGTAATTAGGAGTAGGTGAGGCAGAATAAATTTAAAGCTGTATGCATAACATAAATTGCAGTAAACATCAGCTGTTTTTCTTTTTCGGTCAAGCTTCTGTATCCATGTACATTAAAATCTTTTTTGCTCCTTCTTGTCCTCTCTCTTTGATTCTTACATGTTAATGTCAGTCTTTTTTTTTTTTAACCTTTTGACTGTTGCCTTGCATTCATCCATCTTTTTTCGCTGTCTTGTCATTGAGTTAGCATGCTCTCTACACCCACTTTGTACCCAGTCAGTATTTATTGATGCTAATGATGATGGTTAAACAAAGATGCTGTTGGCACCAGTCCTACAGCCTCTGAGACTGCTTGAGTAATCACGACTTCCTAGAAACAGAAAAGTACTCAATCATCTTATTTATAATTGAAGGTCAGGATTTGATGTCAGCATTTGTTTCTGTGGTGATTGTATAGCTTTCTCTGCAGAATTAACTTTGACAGTCAGGGTAGTCAGAATTTCTGGTGTGAGGCTGATTATCATGCAGTCTTAAATTACTTCCTAAAATAGATGCAGCATCATAGAGGTGGTGTTAGACAAATATTGATCATAGTACAGATTGCTTTTAATTGGAGCAAGAGGTCAAGGGAGGCTTATCATTGAGGTGTAGTTGGCTGTTGGCTTTAGATATTAATTTCCCTAGTCATCTTGTCCATAATCCTTTTAGCATCAGAGAGAATTATGCAAACCTGTTTTTAATTCTAAGCACCCCCTCTTTGTTCTCTCCCTTTCTGGTGTCTCCAATTTGTTCCTACCTCATTTCCTTGATCTTCAGAAGATTTATTTCTTGCTTTTTCCTGCCTCAAATTCTGTCCTCCATGAAAACATATTCTTCCTCAGTAAACTTTGTGGGAGTCTAGCAGGATGTCCTGCTTGTTATATTTGGGCACGATGCACTAACAGTTCAGCTGTTAACACTGATTACATTATTCTGAGGACTGTCATGTTGTTAAGATTGAATTTATCACCCATTAATGATGACAGACCCATACTTTTTTAAAAGAACAAACTGTTGTGCAGAGAAAGACTGTAACCAAAAGCCAAATTAATGCCTCATCTGTGGCATATTTCAGTTAGTAGAAAGTTGAAATTGTTAATTGTGTTTTTACCTTCTCTCATGATTCCCAAACTTATATTTTCAACTTTGACCTCCTATTAAAGGCCTCTCCTATATCTCCAGCAATCTCTAATTTAGATTTTGGGGTTTTTTTGGTTTTTTTGTTTTTCATTTTCCTGTCAAGGACCACTAGTCTATCCCTTCTACACTTCCACACAAAAAAAGTATCCAGGGTCCCTTGTCTCTTTTATACACACACACACACAGACACACACACTAATTTCTTAGTTCTCCTTATCCACATTAAAAAAAAATAATAGGGGAGGCCAGGCTCAGTGGCTCAGCCTGTAATCCTAGCACTTTGGGAGGCCGAGGTGAGTGGATTGCCTGAAACTGGGGGTTTGAGACCAGCCCAGGCAACTTGGTGAGACCATGTCTCTACAATAAATAAAAAATTAGATGGGCATGGTAGCGTGCGCCTGTAGTTCAGCTACTTGGAAGACTGAGGCAGAAGGGTTGCCAGAGCCCAGCAGGTCAACACTGGGGTGGCCGTGAGTGTGCCACTGCCCTCCAACCTGGGTGATGGAGTGAGACTCCAACTCAAAAAATAATAATAATAATAATAGGGGATATGAAGCTATTTAAGAATATATGATTCATAGCTAAAGGGAAAATGTTAATTGAATGGTCAAAATTATTTTTGTAATTTGACTAAAGAGGGCAAAAGGAATAAGACAAAGGAAGTGAATACTCAGGAGGTGGAAAGAGCCAGAGAGTGGGTTAGAAAAACTTGACTCTTGATTTTTTTTAACCTTTGTATTTTTTAGTTATTGACCAAAAGGGTGTCATATTTGACCTGTCAACAGGACATTTCTTCACCAGTAGTCTAGATTTGCTATGTGGGAATAGGCCAAATTGTTATGAGGATTATATGAGCTGACCTATGCTAAAAGTGGTACATAGTAGGCTCAAAAATACTTTTAGTCCAGTCACAGTGGCTCATGTCTGTAATCCCAACACTATTGGAGGCCAAAGTGTGAGGACTGCCTGAGCCCAGGGGTTCAAGACCAGCCTGGGCAACTTGGCGAGACCTCGTCTCTACAGTAAATTAAAAAAATTAGCTGAGCATGGTGGTATGCACCTGTGATTCCAGCTACTTGGAAAGCTGAGGCAGAAGGATCGCTTGAGCCCAGCAGGTGGAAGCTGCAGTGGCCATGATTATACCACTGTACTCTGGCCTGGGCGACAGAGTGAGACTCTGACTCAAAAAACAAAGCAAAAAAAAAAACCCAAAAAACTTTACAACAAACTGAGATAATCCCTCCCCAAACTGTGGGATTATTTCTTATTTACAGCTGTGTTCTACCAGTGACAGAATTAAGACTAAAATTCAGATGCAAGGATAAAGTACTTGAATGAATTTGAGCAGTTACTTCATATGTCTTTAGGTTCAGTTCCTTTCAAAAGAAAGGCTAAAACTCAAAAAGAGAGAAATTAAGGACAGGAGCCACTGCTATAATCCAATCGTGCCTGTAATCCAGCATTTTGGGAGACTGAGGCAGGAGGATTGCATAAACCCAGGAGTTCGAGACAGTGTAGCGAGACCTAATGGGCAATATAGCAAGACTGCATCTCTACAAAAAAGAAAAATTATTTAGTACAACCTTTTTGTTTGTAAGAATTCATTGAGATAATTCATATAAAGTTCTTAAAGAAATGCCTGGCACATAGTGAACACTCAATAAGTGTTTGTTTATTTTAATTTAATCACTTTTCATGTTGTTTTTAAAAAAATTTTAAGGTACAACATTTTAGAATATCAAATGTGGGTGTATGTCATTGTTTTTATAATACAGTATAAATTAATTGCCAATTAGTGTGCACATCTAATTTGGAAATTTGTAGGAGCTGAAGAAAGCTTTTTTCTTGATGGTTTCTCACATTTAGTCTCTGTAGTCAGAATTTAGCAGTTCTAATAATTTAGAGATTTCTCTCTTTAGAAGAATTTATCTTGGTTGTGCTACTTTGTTCCTCTTATTCCTGTTGGCTCTATGATGGCAAGGCTGGCATATTCAATTTGAAAGCAGAGCTTTTATGAGATTAACAGCTATAACACTGTTGTAATCTTTGAGTAAATTGCAATTGCTTGTTTAATTATCTGTCTCCCTTGTTAAGCTTTTGAGTTACTCAGCAAAGCAGTGGGCTGTCTTGTACACTGTCACATTTCTAGTACCTAGAATGGTGTCTGGTATGTGCTGCTGTGCAGAATTTGTTGACGATTAAAGAGAGTGACTTCCCATTTGAAGTCATGGTGGCATGGTGGCTTACTCCTGTAATCCCAGCACTTTGGGAGGCGGAGGCAAGAGGATTGCCTGAGCTTGTGGGTTCAAATCAACCTGGGCAACATGGTGAGACCTTTTCTCTAAAATAAATCAAAAAATTAGCCGGGCGTGGTGGCGCATACCTATAGTTTCAGCTACTTGGAATGCTGAGGTGGAAGGATCCCCTGAGCCCAGCAAGTCCGAGGCTGCGGTGGCTGTGAGTAGCGTGCCACTGCACTGTAGTCTGGACAAAAGAGTGAGACTCTGACTCAAAAAAAAAAAAAAACACATGGCAAGGGGAGGAATTCTGAAAGGTACATTGTGTAATGCAATATTGAATTTCTGATTTAGCTTGTAGCCTGATTTTTGCAACATTTGAGTAATGGCAGTCTCGTGTATTTCGTTTTCTCTCTTAATAGTAAACAAATTGAGGCAATATAATTTCATGGAAAGGGTCAGACTTCTGAATCATTACAACCTAGTTTTGAATCTAAGCTCTGTGTCAAGCAGCTTAACCTTTCCCAGCCTCAGTGTGCTCATCCCTTAAATAGAAATACAGTAGTTATAAAGTAGGTGTTATGAGAACTAAATGAGATGACATATAAAGTGGCATATAGTAGCTTCAAAAAAGAAGTTAACATCCTTTCTCTGTTTCTTCTCATTGTCCATAATGAAAAGCAATTCAGCTTTTAATAATTTAATAACTATTTTGAATAAATAATTGAGTAAGTAATTCAATAGTAATCTGTATATGGTGATGATACTTGATTAAAAAATTGGGGCCAGCCAGGCTCAGTGGCTCAGCCTGTAATCCCGCGCTTTGGGAGGCTGCGGTGAGTGGATTGCCTGAGCCTGCGGGTTCGAGACCCGCCTGGGCAACTTGGCGAGACCTCATCTCTACAATAAATCAAAAATCAGCCGGGCATGGTAGCGCATGCCTGTATTTCCAGCTACTTGGAAGGCTGAGGCGGAAGGACCACCGGAGCCCAGCAGGTCGAGGCTGCGGTGGTCGGGAGCGGCCACTGCACTCCAGTCTGGGGCGACAGTGAGACTCTAACTCAAAAAAAAAAAAAAAAAAATGCAGGCAGAGCCTATCCCTTGCCTACTTAGAAGCCACTGAAGCTACAAAAAAATTAAATTAAAAAAATAGAGTTTCCTGTGGCTTCTGGGTGCTCTTAGAATAAAACTCTGACTTGTTACCACAATCCAGAAGGCACATGGTAGACCTGGCTCCTTCCTGCATGCCCCCCTGCTCCTAACTCTCTTCCCATCACTGTCTCCAGCCACCTTGATCTCCTTCCCGTCACTCTCTTGGTGGCTGGGCCTCTGTATGCTGCGTTTGCTGCCTGAAACTCTATACCCCACACATCTCCATGTCCCTCAGGGCTCAGCTCACTGCCTCGGAGAGGTCTTTTCTGACACCCATCTTCTTAGTTTGTGTTTTTGTTTTCTCCTTAGCATTATTCACATCCGTAATTGTCCCTAGGGCAAAAGATTGAAACTTTCTGCATCTATTGCATTTACAACAGATTATTAGCCTCATAACAGTTTTTGTTTTCGTCTTCTTTTTGTTTTTTCTTTTTTTTGTGAGTCAGAGTCTCGCTCTGTCACCCAAGCTGGAGTGCAGTGGCATGCTCATGGCCACCGCAGCTTGGACCTGCTAAGCTCAGGTGATCCTTCTGCCTCAGCTTTCCAAGTAGCTGGAACCATAGGTGTGCGCCACCACGCCCGGCTGTTTTTTAAAAATTTATTGTAGAGATGAGGTCTTGCCAAGTTGCCCAGCCTGATCTTGAACCCCTGTGCTCAGGCAATCTCCACCGCCTCCCAAAGTGCTGGGATTACAGGCGTAAGCCACCAGGCCCAGCCTGTTTTTCTCTTATAATTAACGACGGAAGTTGCACTATGCTGCCCAGGCTGGCCTTGAACTCCTAGGCTCAAGTGATCCTCCTGCCTCAGCCTTCCAAGTAGCTGAATCTGCAGGCACACGCCACCACACTCGGCCATTTTTTTTAATGGCCACAAATTATCTGACATCAAAAGGTGAGTCTCGCCAGGCTCGGTGGCTCAGCCCATAATCCCAGCACTTTGGGAGGCCAAGGAGGGTGGATTGCCTGAGCCTGCAGGTTCAAGACTCACCCGGACAACTTGGCGAGACCTCGTCACCACAATAAATCAAAAACTAGCCGGGCGTGGTAGCACGTGCCTGTGGTTCTGGCTCCTTGGAAGGCTGAGGCGGAAGGATCCCCTGAGCCCAGCAGGTCGAGGCTGCGGTGGCTGGGAGTGTGCCACTGTACTCCAGTCTGGTTGACAGAGTAAGACTCCAACCCCCCCCAAAAAAGGTGAGTCTCTGTTCCCTCCCCATGAACCTGGGCAGGATTTTATGCCTGCTTTGATCTGTAGATGACAACAAAAGTGATGCGACATGACTTTCAAGGCCGGTTCCTAAAAGGCTGTTCTGCTTCTGCCTGGTTTTCCTGGGGCACTCTCTCTCTCTCAAGGAAGCAGCTGCCATGTAAGACATGTGATCGCCGTTAGACAGCCATGCTGAAAAAGCCATGCGTAGGTCCTCCAGATGACACATCCCCTGAGCTCAGCCTTCCAGTTGTGCCTGTCTGGGTAAAGCTATCTCGGATCTTCCAGACAAGCCTATCAGTCAACTGAATCCCACTGGGTGACCCCAATTGAAACCACAGGGAGCGGAAGAATTACTCAACCAAGCCCCACCTTAATTCATTTTTTTTTTTTTTTT
>CAUYQG010102438.1:0-22686 GCA_963574415.1 Tarsius wallacei
GCCCGGCTAATTTTTGATTTATTGTAGAGATGAGGTCTCGCTTGCCCAGGCGGGTCTCGAACCCGCGGGCTCAGGCAATCCACTCACCTCAGCCTCCCAAAGGCGCGGGATTACAGGCTGAGCCACCGAGCCCGGCTAAATATCACTTTTTAATGCCACTATTCATGGTCCTCTGCCCACAGGAGCATTCTCCTTTCTCCAAGTGGCCATATGGTACATGGCACACTTTAGCATCTGGTATGATCAACTCCCTACTAGGCAGTTCACCCCTTAGGGCTATGTCTGTCTTTTTCAATTCAAAGACATAGACCACAGAGCCCAGACAGTTCCTCAAAGATGGCAAATATGTAATAAGTAATTGAGCACAAAAATCATTTATCTTCCAATATTCAGCATCTTCTTCATTTTAGCCACATCTAACTTCTTGTCCTTCTAAATCCTATTAGGTTATCCTATACCTCCTTGTCTTTGCATATTCTATTCCTCAGACTTTGATGGGAAGCAAATAGTATACTAATTCTTCGCGATCCTAGTTCAATAGCACTAACTAAATAAGGTTCCTGAGATTCTTCCTAAGAATATTTGTCACTTCTTTCCCACACTCTCATTGCCCTTTGATTAACTGTATTCATCAAATATTATAATTATTGTTCATGTCTGTCTCCTTTACCAAGTCTTGAGCTTCTGGAAGGCAGGAACTGACAACAATATATCATAGGAAAATATAGGCTACGGAGCTAAAAGGTCCTGGGTTCAGGACCTACCTTTCACTCAGTTGGGTGCAGACACCAGTTTTCACTTGGTTTTTTAACTACAGTCTTGGTCAAGTTATTTTTCCAGTACATAGCAGATCCTCAATAAATACGTATTTAATAAAAGGCCAGGTCTCTCAAAACCTCCATTTCTTTAACTATACAATAAAATAAAAAACCTTCCTATGAGATGTAATTGGTATAAACTAACTAGAAGAGTACAGGAATTTCTCAGGTATGCAAAATAATATCTATTTATCTCTAAGGCATAGTAGGGTTTACGTAAATATATTCTGACTCAATGAATAAATGTACCAAGCACTGTGCAAAGCAATTCAGAAAATCCATTGTAATTAAATCATAGGCTCTATTTTCAACAAACTTACAGTTTAATGGTGAAGATAATATAAGCATATGTATACCTTTAGTACAAAATAGAAATAAGTGTTCTTAGAAGAACAGCATAGATAATGAACTTTGGGAGCAATAAGTTCCAGTTTGCAAATATATTCTTAAAGGATGGAATGAGTTAAAACAATTACTTATTTCCTAAAATAGATTTTAAAGTTAGAGACAAAAAAGAAAGTAATTCTAGATAAAGGAAATAATATGAAAAAAAAAATAAAAGAAATCTAGAAGTTTGAAGGCAGATAAGGACACTATAAGTGATTTAGTTTTTCTGGAGTACAGGATACAGAACAGTAGTGAGGCCACATTCTAGAAGGTCTTATGGGCTTGGTATAAAGAGATTGGACTTCATTTTGGGTAACATAAGACAGAGGTGACTAGGGATAGAAGTGACCTAAAAATCACTTTGGGAAAATTAAGTTCAACTCTAGCTCACATCCAAACACATTCTAAGCAGTTAAAAGAAAACAAGTTATCTAAACACCCACAGGGAAAGGATGAAGGAGGGAAGGAAGAGTCTCTCCCTCTACATTTCTTCATTTCTGCTTACAAGGTGACTATGGTCACTAAAGGGACACCCCCTGACTTAGAAAGAAGGGATGGACAGAACGGCCCCAAAGTAGTCTTCCTGAACAATGGAGGAGCCCTAATACTATATAAGCACTGAGATAAACCAAAACAAGATACCAGTGGAAAAGAATGCAAAATCTGAAAGAAAGAAAAAAAAAACGTAGTCAAAAAGACAATTCACTGCCATGGATAAGCAAACCTAAGAACCAACATACAAACCACTTCATAAATTAACCTGCAACAAAATCTAAATAACTCAAAGTACAAGCAATACAAAAGTATATGGCTTCAGCCCCTACAGACAGAAAATAAATCTACACAATATGTCCTTACTTTGGTTCTTAGTCTTAGTTGCTTATCAGTAGCCCTGCAGACTCTGACAATAAAAAAGCAAGTGCCTGTGAACTGCAACCATAAAAAAGACCGTTAGTGACCTATATACTCTAGGAGTATTCTTTTTTTTTTTAATACCCTAAAACAAAAGCCCACATGTGAGAATAAACTCAACATACCCTGTATTGGTTCAGTCATTCATTCAACAATCTACTTACTAAATATATACTATGTGCCAGGTACTATGCTAGGTATTGTACGTATGCTCAGTAAAAATAAATTTGATTTATTCATTGTGCAGGGTTTAGAATAATTAGAAGAAATGTTGTCTTTTAAACCTGTCGAATCACACGATCTAAAACATATAAGGGACTATTACTGGAATCTTACTGTTGGAGTGGTAGTTTTTCAAAGTCTGTGAAGTACTAAAACAAACTAAAAGTTCACTAATACTGCAAGTGAAAATTATCTGCTGCTCTTTGAAGGACAAGGAAAAAAGGTGAGCATGGCTTATGAGTGTAGATACATAAATGTAATTCACCGCCCTTGGACTCATTTCACTGAAGGAAGAGATAATGAAGATGAAGGTAAGCAGCAATAAATATATAAATCTTATAGCAAAGAATCTTCCACCAAGTGTTTCAACATGTTACAACAAACACTGGGTAATTCATAAGATCTGGAAAATCTGTCCTGATTTTATTAAAATATTTGTAACTTATTTTTTCAGAACTTTAAACATTAATGAAATGATTTTAAGCTGTTAGCCTTATGAATTTTATTATTTTAGGAACACTATTTTTAAAATATTGACTTTTAAAAATCTTGACCATACTTTAATAATAAAAACTTGGTATCTTTTACGCAAATAAGTCTTAGACACAGGATATAAGGGCAGCTGTTATCCTCCTACTCCTAAGGGTCCATAAGGACATGCACGTGTTCTGAGAACAAAAAATGCTACAGGATTTTTGTCAAACAAAAGATTATAAATATTTATTCCAAAAGTTATTATAACACATATCTTTTAAATGTAGAGACAAGCAATTTGTTAAGCTCCAAATGCATACCTCATATTCAGCTGTATTGACTGTTAAGGAAGGAACCAGAGAAAACAGTTCACTCAGAGTCTTCAAGATGAGGGGTCTTGTGTCACAACTCAACTTTGGAGAGAGTGCATTCCAAGTGGAGCGAATGCAAACAACCTGTGAAGCAAATAAAACCATCAGCATCTAACAGGATCCCCAACTTATCTAAAGCCATTAATTAAGCATACTATCTTTTATCATAACAAAACGTAAAAAAAAAAAACCCAAGAATCTTTCTAGAAGTTTGGGTTTGATACAGTGTCAATGCTCAAAAGAAAGTATTTAAACCAATATAAATTGCTGAAGAAGATCCAGCCTGCCTCACACAATTGTTTTTTTATTACTTTGTTTTAGTTAAGTAAGTAAATAACACTCTCTCTCAACATGAACACACAGGCAGACTCTCACTCTCACTCTCTCTAATTCACATGCTGACACAAAGTTAGCTCCAGATTAGCTATCTACATTGTTAAAGAACCATTCCCCCAAAACAAAGAAAGATAATGCTAGCACATTTATAAAGCCAGGTATCCATAGTAGGTATAGTTTTTTTTAGCCCTGCTGAAACAACAACAAAATCACCATTCAGAAAATTGGAGCATTAATACATATAAATTAAGCATTCTCAAATCACTTATAAGCTTTTAAAGAAAATAGGATAATTATTTAAAATAATAATCTAAGATGTTTTAAAAGTCATTTCAGATTTTTAAAGATGTTAACTGATAAAATAACTCTAACCTCAGCAAAACTGTGACGTCATTTTTAACTTGACCCAATTTCCTTAAATCAAGTGTTCTTAGTTCATTTCAGTATCTGGTTTCATGGACCATTCTAATGTCTTCTTAAGTTTTATCCCAACTACAAAATATGACACTTCTCACTGGTAGATATTCTATTAAAATTTTAAGACTCAGGAAGAGTGCCAACATAGATCAATTAGATAGAGTTTAACAGAGATTAATCTTTCTAAAATACTCCAATCCCTTCTCTTAAGCTGTAGTTAATATACATACTTTATCTCTATCTACAAACATAAATTATTTAGAAAAACTACATAAGGCAGTAAGTGAAAAAAATGTCAAAGATAAATGAGCAATACATATATACTTAAGGACACCGACAAGAAGAAGCTCAAAGGAAAAGATAGCAGAAGGACTATATCTCAGAAAACTTGGATTCATTGCTTTTGTTTTTATTTTCTACTTCTAAGGAACAGTGGATAATAAATGGTCTTTCATTTGGGATTCACTATGTGATTTGTGTTCAACTAACATTTCCTAAGGGCAGTACTACAGGCCAGGCATGACAGTAGGTACATCTACACAAAGTAACTCTGTTAAAAGTAACTGGTGTTTGAAATTAAAAAACCAATTTTTTAAAAGTTACCAATTCAGCACCAAGTACATACCCAGAATGGTACAAAATATTAAGAGAAACAATGAAATATAAAACTTAATCGAATCTTTCAAAGAACTTATCATCTTATTCAAAAAGAAGAGACAGGTATGCCATTCTGAATTACTGGAAACAAAAAGGTATATGAGATATGATTCTAAACTATTTCCAACAGAAAATGGTCCAAGAGGAATCTATGGAGGAAAAATATGTCAGTGGGACAGAGTTATCAGGGAAGGTATCAAGAGATGGTAAGACTAGGTAGGGAAGAGACTTGAAAAAGGAATGGACAGAAATCATACAGACACACCACAAGGAAATGGAAAGCATAGCTAAAACACACAAAAAAGCATGTTGTAGGCACAAAAAGAATGAGTACCGTCCAGAAAGCCTGATGGGTCATAGAGTGCCTAGAATACCAAAGCAGTTTGGACAGAGTCAGAAAGAAAGGCCACCTCTAGAGAGTTTGGGTTGAGGAACACAAAAAATTAAAAAGCTCCTCTTATAAGAGTCATTTAATAATCTCATGGCCATAGTCAAAGTAGTTGTTCTCTCGCTCTCTTTGTCTCTCTAATTCCTATTTCTCGCTAGTCCCTAACACAAAAACAGTCTTCAGTGTTTTGCCAAAATGTTATGCTCAATAAACTCTAATGTCTCATACTTTCTCCTCATATTTCTTTCTTTCTTTGTTTGTTTGTTTGTTTTGAGTTGGAGTCTCACTCTGTCACCCAGACTGGAGTGCAGTGGCCACTCCCGGCCACTGCAGCCTTGACCTGCTGGGCTCCGGCGATCCTTCCACCTCAGCCTTCCAAGTAGCTGGAACTACAGGCGCGCGCTACCATGCCCAGCTAATTTTTTTATTTATTGTAGAGATGAGGTCTCACCAAGTTGCCCAGGCGGGTCTCGAACCTGCGGGCTCAGGCAATCCACTCACCTCAGCCTCCCAAAACGCAGGATTACAGGATGAGCCACTGAGCCCGGCTCTCCTCATATTTAAATGTCTACCAATTCCAACCTATGTTGTTTTAAGACCTAGTTTAAATCTTACTTCCTCAATTAAATTTTCTTAAAATTCAGTCCTCATTTTTCTCCCTTTCTTTTCTCCAACACCTAAGACTTAAAACACTAACACCTAACACTTAAAACACTCAATTTAGCATTTAATTACACACCGTATGGTATTGTTCACTATTTTCATGTATGGAAATTGGCTTCTCAACTACATATTAAGTTCTTAAAAGACCATGACTATGTCTTAAGATTCTTGCTCTCCACTCCTCTATCACAGTAATAAGTATGTAACAGATTATTGGTACTTATCAAATATGGATGGCATTGGAACATTGAGGAATAGGAAATCTGAGATAAAAAACAAATAAAAAGAACTAAGGAAATAAATTGGAAATTGAGATGTTTTGGGTCTAGAGATCTGGGTAAAGAGTAGCAACATTTAAAAAAAAAAGGTAACTAGAAGAAGGAGCACATTTGCGGGAGATGGGGGATAGAGTCATGATTTCAGATAGGTTTAACTTGAGTTGATAAAAATGCTCAGCCTCACTAGTCATCAAAGAAATGCAAATTAAAACCACACTGAGATACCCCACCTAACTCCAGTCAGGGTGGTCATCACCAATAAGTCAAAAAGCAAAAGATGCTGGAGAGGATGCAGTGAAAAGGGAACACTTCCACACTGTCGCTGGGAGAGTAAACTAGTACAACCTCTGTGGAAAACAGTGTGGCGATTCCTAAAAGATCTAAAAATAGACCTCCCATACAACTCTGCAAACCCCTACTGGAAATGCACCCAGAAAAACTCAAATCATTTTATGAAAAAGATACCTGCACACACATATTTATTGCAGCATTATTCACAATAGCAAAAACATGGAACCAGCTGTGCTGACCACCAAAAGAAGACTGGATTAAAAAAATGTGGTACATATAAATGATGGAATATTATGCAGCCATAAAGGACAAAATTTTAAACTTCACAGGAACTTGGATGAACTTAGAGGCTGTAATACTGAGGGATTTGTCACAGAAACAAAGAACCAAGTATCACACGTTATTACTCATAAGCGAACCTTGAGCAACTATCATAATATTGTAAAAAAGGGATTGGCACTCGTGGGAACCTGTCCGGGGGCGGGCGGGGGCGGAATTGGCAGTAGGGGGAAACTGCCAGAGGAGGGCAGGGACAGGACTGGCAGTAGTGGGAAACTGCCAGGGGACGGTGGGGGGCGGGGCACACCTCATCAACAAGGGTATCTGCATAATGACTATTTGTATACCTAACACTGAGTTGTACCCCACATATTTAAAATGCAAAATTTTAAAAAAAGAAAGACATCAGAGAGAATATCCCACTGGCAAGAGAAAAGAATACAACTCAGATGTGATGTTGGTCAACAACCATTTTGTCATTGTAGTATTTCTATAAATTGAAATAACATGAGGAGATTTGCCTCACGCTTCCACAAACATTCTGATGTACTTTGTGAGCCAACAAAAAAGACCTCTGGCCACCAATTCCAGAAGTACAAAGGGGGCTTTGCTGTCTTCACGAGTAGGGAATGAGAATATGCCCTCCAAGTGTTTTCAAGGGTTTAGAAAAGCAATTTTTTTAAAAGTTTTTTTTTCCTAGAAAGTTTGAAAAATAATGCCTGAAATGGTATTCTACACGTGAACTGTGAGAAAACTTTTCATAATCCCAGCCATAAAGCTTGGCCTCCAATGTAACCAGGCTACACTTGTAGGCAATATTTGTAAACCCAAGTTTGCCTACATGTAAACAGGAGCAGGAAAGCCTCTAGTAAAGAAGGTTGCTTTCTCTGACTCTCTGACTTCCTCAACCCTGGACTATTCTTGACGAGATCTTAGAGAGTTGACCCCAAGGCTCCTTGAATTCAACCTATTACCTAACTACATAGTGTCCTTGCACTTGTAGATCTAATCCACCAGCTTTCTCACCTCTATGATCTGTCAGACTACAGATAGTCCACAATTTATAAAGGATGGGCTACAATTTTTCAGCTTTACAATGGCGCAAGTGATATGCATTCATTAGAAACTGTACTTCAGATTCTGCATTTTGATCTTTTTGTGGGCTAGCAATATGTTACAATACTTTCTCATGATGCTGGGCAGCAGAAGAAGGCCACAGTTCCTAGTCTGCCACAATCACAGGGGTAAACAACTAATACTCAACAGTGTACTGTATTACCAGATGATTTCTGCCTGACTGTAGGCTAATGTAAGTGTTCTGAGTATGTTCAAAGTAGGCATTTGGTAAGTTGTGTGTATTAAATGCATTTTTGACATAGAATATTTTCAACTTCTGATGCGTTTATAAGGACATAAGCCCATCATACAGGAGCATCTGTAAATCAGATGAATGTGACCTACACTGGCTTATTCTAACTTTATTACTGATTTCTCAATGACTGGTCTATTTTCAAAAAACAGATTGACTTCTGTTTCCACAATATAATAATGGGCAACACCCCAAATAACTGAAAAAATAGAAAATTCTACTATATATAGCTGAGCTGAAAAGAAAAAAGAGATTACTGCCAAGTGCCAGAAACAAAGAGGCAAATACTTGCATTGAGGCTATAGGTACTATCTGGAAGTTATCAGTTTCTGCAATTGAATAGCTTGTGTACATGTCCACACAGAAAGAGAAGATATGAAAGATATAGAAGGGAGTGAGGAACTGAGACCCCCACATAAAAACCAGCAGCCTTGGAAGACTATACCTTTACTGTACTGGTTAGACTATAAACTACTGAGCTGAAAAATTAAAATAAAAAATGGTAGAAGCTGGGTTGTACCTGGACCACTCTGTTACTCCTATCACATATTTCCCCAGATGATTCACACAGAAAAACAAGCCCCTATACAAATGAAATTCATGATTTTTAAAAATTCAAAACATATAATGATATAGTCCAACATGAGTGTGAATCACCAAAACAACAAAGATCAGAATTAGATGTCCAAGATATTCAGATAAACAAGTAGCTAGTAATACAGATGACCCTTAAAGAATGTAAGATTGAACTGCACAGGTCTACTTATATATACTTTTTTCAATAAAAATTTTGAATTTCTCTCCCTCCCCTACACTGGGGAGGTGAATCTTCTCTTTCTCTCTCTCTCTCATTTACTTTTAAATAAACTATATTTTCTAATTTTTTAAAAAACTGAATTTCTCCACAATCCATATCTGGAAACCATATCTGAATCCATATCCACAATCTCTTTCACGATTTCCTTGACTGGGCTCTGTTATAAATCCTATGAAATCATGTACAACATCTGGACACGGTTTTCTCCAGCCATATGGCTTTCATAGCTGTTTCTATAACATAGATGACATCTTGAGTGGTGTGATCCTTCTAGACTTTCATGATGCTCTCCCTATGGGACTTCTCTTCTATAGTGTTGACAATCCTTTCCACAAAGTATTGTGTATTAAAAGTCTTAGAGGTCCCTATGACCCCCTAATTTAGAGGCTGAATTAGAGATTGTGTTTGGGGGCAAGTAGACTACTTTGCGAACTTCAATGTTGAACTCAAGGGATCTGGGTGGCCAGGGCATTGCCCGATATCAAAAGAACTTTAAAAAGCTATCCCTTACAAACAAGATACTTCCTGACTTTAGAGACAAAGCATTGAAGAAGCCAATCCAGAAAAGGTTCTTGTTGTTTAGACCTTGTTGTACAACCAAAAGACTGGCAGCTAGTGTTTATTTTTTCCCCTTAGGACTCAAGGGTTAGGGCAGTCCGGATTATAAACCAGACTTCATTTGCACCAAACAGTAGAGTTAGTCTGTCCCTTCCTGCCTTAAATCCCGGCGCTCACTTCTTTTCCTTGCAAATAAGTATCCTTTGTGGCAATTTTTTTCCCTCTCAGAATAGGGTACTTTCGTCTGCATTAAAAACCTATCCAGGCAGATCTCTTTTTATCCTCCATGATTTTTTTAATGGAGTTTGGGAACTTGTCTGCTGCCTCTTGTTTGGCAAAAGCTGCTTCTTCTGTTACCTTGACATATTTTAAGCTCAACTCTTTCTAAAATTATTAAGCCATCCTTTGCGGGCATTAAATTATCCATCTTTGGATCCTTCACCATCCTTTTGCTTTACGTTGTCATATAATTACTTCACTTTTTCTTGAAGTGAAGGAATTAACAGAGTTAATAGAAGATGACTTGATGAGTGCTTCTGAACCAGTGCCAGGTAATGAGGAAGAAGAACAGAACAAACAGTGCCAAGTAAAGTGGAAATTCCCCATGTAAAGTGTGGAGATCAATAGTTTTTTGGAATATTCACAAAGTTCGCACCACCACAATTAAGTTTAAAACTTTCATCACCTCCCCAAAAGACTCATACTCATTATTCACTCCCCATTTCTTACCAACATTTTCAAATCTAGACAATCATATATTTACATTCTGTTTCTATAAATTTGCCAATTCTGGACCTTTTCTATAAATGGAATGATACAATATGTGGTCTTTTGTGACTGACTTTTTTCACTTAGCATAGTGTTTGCAAGGTTCATCCATGTATTCTATGAATATGCCTTTCTATACATTTTTGAAACTTTTCTAAAGCTTGTTATGTCAAATAAATGATTTTAAAGGAATACAGAAAAAACACAACTTAAAGGAACAGAGCTAAGAATTTTCAGAACCAATAAAGGACATCGATTCTCTAATTTAGATCCTAATACAAATAAAAATAAGTTTACATTTAGATACATTACAATATAACTGCTAAACAACAAAGACAAACAGACAAGCTTCAAAGCTAAATGAGAGAAAATAAAGGTGACTTGTAATAGAACAATTTAGAATAACAACAAACTGTTCCAAATTCCAAAAGACTATTCAATAAGATTTTAAAAGTGCTGAGGAATACATGAACATTCTTTATGGCAGACCATATACTAGACCCAAAACAAAACAAGCCTTAAAAAACTCAAAAAAAAAAAAAAGCTAAAACCATACCAAATATCTTTTCTGACCAGAATGGAGTAAAAATAGAAAATAACAAGAACAACTTTGAAAATCACACAATAGATGGAAATTAAACAATATATTCCTGAACAACCATTATATCAATGAAGAAATTGAGATGGAAATTTTAAAAAGTATTGAGACAAAAGAAAATGGAAACACAATATATCAAAATCTATGGGATATAGAAAAAGCAGTACTAAGAGAACTGATAGCAATAAACACCTACATCAAAAAAGAAGAAAAACTTCAAATAAACAACCTAATGTAATAATGCATCTTAAAGAACAAGAATAGCAAGAGCAAACCAAACTCAAAACTAGAAAGAAGAAAATAATAAAGATCAAAGCAGAAATAAATAAAATTGAGATTAAAAAATACAAAGATCAACTAAATGAAAAGTTGGTTTTTTGAAAACATAAATAAAATCAGAAAGCTTTTAGCCAGACTAATTAAAAGAGATAAATAAATAAAATCAGAAATGAAAAAGGAGACATTGCAACTGACATTACGGAAGTTCAAAGAATTATTAGAGATTACTATGAGCAACTATATGCCAATAAGTTGGAAAGCCTAGAAGAAATAAATTCATAAACACATACAACCTACCAAGACAAAACCATGAAAAACTCTACAACTTGAATAACCAGTGGCAGATAACAAAACAGATACAGTAATAAAAAATCTCCTATCAAAGAAAAGCTCACAACCTAATGATCTCACTGCTGAATTCTGCCAAACATTTTTTAAAAAACTAATTCCAATTCTACTTCCAAAAACTCATTCTATGAGGCCAGTATTACCTTGATACCAAAGCCAGACACAGACATAACAAAAACAGAGAACTACAGGTCAATATCTCTGATGAACATATATGTAAAAATTCTCAACAAAATACTAGCAAACCAAATTCAACAAACAAAAAAAGATCATCCATCCTGACCAAGTAGAATTTATCTGAGAGATGCAAGGATAGTTCAACATACTCAAATCAATAAATGTGATATACCATCTCAACAAAATGAAGGACAAAAATAATATGATCATCTTAATACATGCAGAAAAAAATCACTTAGCAATATTCAACATCTCTTCATGATAAAAAAACTTTCAAGAAAACTAGGCAGAAGGAACATACCTCACCAAGATGAAAGCCATATATGAAAAACCCACAGCCAGTATATTACTGAATGGGGAAAACCTGAAAGGCTTCTTCTAAGATATGAAACATGACAAGAACGACCACTTTCACCACTTTCACCCAACATAATACTAAAAGTGCTAAACAGAGCAATTACACAAGAGAAAGAAATAAAGGGCATCCAAGTTAGAAATTGAAAAAAGTCAAATTATTCTTATTTGCAGACAACATGATCTTAAATTTATTTTATAAATTTATAAAATTTATTTAAGATCCCACCAAAAAACTATCAACTGATAAATTTAATAAAGTTGCAGGCTACAAAATCAACTTTCAAAAATCAGTAGCATTTCTATATGTCAATAAATGGCATATGTTCTTTATAGCGAATCTGAAGAAGAAAACAAAGTAATACCATTTATGATAGCTACAAGTAAAACAAAATATCTAGAATAAACTTAAACAAAAATTATTTCTACAATGAAAACTATGAAACATAGAGGAAATTAATTAAAAAGGACACAAAAATAAAATATAGAAAAATATTCCATGTTCATGGATAGGTAGGATCAACATTGTTAAAATGTCCCTACTACCCAAAGCAATCTAGAGTCAAGGCAATCTCTGTCACAATACCAATGACATTCTTCACAGAAATATAAAAATAATCCTAAAATTTATATGGAACCACATAAGACCCAGAATAGCCAAAGCAGTACTGAGCAAAAAGAACACATCTGGAGGAATCACATTATCACATTCAATCTCTGCAAAACCATAGTAACCAAAACAGCATGGTCCTGGCATAGAAACAGACACATCAATGGAACAGAACAGGGAACAAAGAATTAAATCCTCACATTTACAGGCAACTCATTTTCAACAAAAGTGCCAAGAACTTACACTGGGGAAAGAACAGTCTCCTCAAAAAATGGTGCTGGGAAAAATGGATAACCATACGCAAAAGAATAAAACTAGACCCCTATCTCTTGTCATATACAAAAATCAGATCAAAATGAGTTAAAGACTTAAATCCAAGACCTGAAACTGCTAGAAGAAAACATTGGGGAAACACTCCAGGAGAGTGGTCTGAGCTACGATTTCTTGAGGTATACTTCACAAGCACAGGCAACAAAAGCAAAAATGGACAAATGGGATTATATCAGGCTAAAAAGCTTCTGTACAGCAAGGGAAAAAATCAACAAAGTAAAGCGACAACTCACAGAATGGAAGAAAATATCTGCAAACTATCTATCTGACAAAGGATTAATAAAAAAGGATATATAAGGAGCTCAAACAGCTCAATAGGAAAAACACAAATAATCAATTTTAAAATGGGCAAAAGATTCGGATAGGCATTTCTCAAAAGAAGGCATACAAATGGTCAACACATATACGAAAAAATGCTCAACATCACTAATCATCAGAGAGATGCAGATCAAAACTACAATGAAATATCATTTCATCCTGTTAAATTGGCTTTTATCAAAAAGATGGGCAATAACAGATGCTGGCGAGGATGTGGAAAAAGGGGAACCCTCAAACCCTGTTGGCAGAAATTTAAACTAGTACAGCCACGGTGGAGAACAGTACAGAGGTTCCTTAAAAAAAAAAAAAAAAAAAAGTACTACCACATGATCCAGCAATCCCAGCTGCCATATATTCAAAAGAAAGGAAAGCAAAATATTGAACAGCTCTTTGCACTCCCATGTATATTGCAGCACTATTCACACTAGCCTAGCTATGGAATATGCCTATGTGTCCTACCACAGATAAATACATAAAGAAAGTGTGGGTCTGGCACAGTGGCTAGCACCTGTAATCCTGGTATTTTGGGAGGCAGAGGTAGTAGGATTGCTTGAGGCCAGGAGTTTGAGACTAGCCCAGGGACCATAGTAAGACTTATCTCTACAAAAAATAAAAAAAGTTAGCCGAACATGGTGGCACGCAACTATAGTCCCAGCTACTTGGGAGGCTGAGACAGAAGAATCACCTGAGTCCAGGAGGTTGAGGCTATGCCACTGTACTCAACCCTGGGAAACAAAGTGAGAGAAAGGAGAGGGAGGGAGGGAGGGAGGGAGGGAGAGAGAGAGAGAGAGAGAGAGAGAGAGAGAGAGAGAGAGAAAGAGAGAGACTTGTATGCTTGTAACAAAACATCACATGCACCCCTTAAATATGTACAATCATTATGTACCCATAATAATTAAAAAGAAAAATCCATTTTTACAATATTGAAAATCACAAAAATTAAAATAAAATTAACCTACTCAGAGAAAAATAAACTCTAAATGTGGTGTGCAAGGTTCTAATTCATTAGCTGCCTTTTGTTTTTTCTTCCAGTCTCATCTCTTCTAGTTCTTTAACATCATATTTTCTTGTTTAATGTTAGAAAAATGAGGAAAAGGAATAGATTCATTATGTTTACTCATGGATCACCACTGCAAAGCACAATTTCTTGTATATAGGAAGACTTTGATAAATAAATGTAAAATGATAATGATGATGATGAAATAACCTTTCCTATAAAATTTTTTTTTCCCATATGACTAACTTAAATTGGTTAGACTGTAGTTTAATGCTTGCAGTCTTCCAGGTAAGACTTTTTTTCTATTTAAACAACAACAAAAAAGAACTCTCCACTCCCATTCTTTGTAAAGTTTTTCTTTACTTAAACATTAATCTGTGAAAGTGAGTTGAATTATTAAAAATGTATATAGAAATGCAAATTAAAACCACACTGAGATATTACCTAACTCCAGTCAGGATGGCCATCATCAATAACTCAAAAAACAACAGATGCTGGAGAGAATGCAGGGAAAGGGAACGCTACTACATTGTTGGTGGGAGTGTAAAGTAGTATAGCCTCTGTGGAAAACAGCTTGGCGATTCCTAAAAGGTCTAAAAATCGACCTTCCATACAAGCCCGCAATCCCCCTACTGGGAATATATGCAGTAGAACTCAAACCACTCTATGAAAAAGATACCTGCACATACAAGTTTATTGCAGCATTGTTTACAAGAGCAAAAACATGGAACCAACCATGCTGCCCACTGAAAGAGGACTGGCTAAAAAAAATGTGGTACACATACATGATGGAATATTATGCAGCCATAAAGAAGGGCAAAATTATGAACTTCACAGCAACTTGGATGGACTTAGAGTTTATAATACTGAGTGATCTATCACAAAAACAAAGAACTGAGTATCACATGTTCTTACTCATAAGTCAACTTTGAACAATTATCAAAATACTATAAGAAAAGGATTGTTAGTAGTGGGAACTTGCCGGGGAGCAGTGGGGAGGGTTGGATTGGCAGCAGTGGGATTCTGCGGGAGAGGGGGGCACACCTCATCAACAAGGATACATGCATAATGAACATTTGTATACTTAACCCTGAATTGTACCCCACATTTTTAAAATTAAAAAAATTTTTAAAGGTATATAAATAGATGTGCAGTGGTTTTTAGACCGAGGTCAAAAGTGCTGAGGAAACCACCAGCCTACAACACTAAAACTGCCATTCAACAATAAGGGCAAAACAAGTAAACAACCAATCAATCGATCATGAGGGACAATACCTAGAAATCATGTACATATAACATGTGAATATTCATTTACAAAAGACTCAAAATGTCATGCTTAGTTTGTCTATGAGATTTTAGAGAATGTATCCCATTCTAAGTGTACACATTATACATATTATGTTGCTGGGGAGAATGATACTTTCCCATATTCTTGTCCATGAGACTCTTAGCAACACTAAATGATACAGATTAAGAAGACCCTCGTCTGTAGGCTGTCTCCCTGCTCTCTTGATGGTTTCTTTGTTAATAGAAAGTCTAGGAAGGCAGAGACCTCTATTTTGTATATCTAAAGGAATGAAGGTTTATTTTTGACTGATCCATTTTAATGACATATTGCTTATTTTCAGTAAAAGCAGAAAGGATGGAGGAATCTAAAATTTTGGGGGTATCCGTTACATACCAGGCATTGTGCTTTGCACCTTGTATATATTAGCTCGTGTTAATATTCATGTAAAACCAAGGAAGTAGATATTACTATTCTCATTTGACAGATGAATAAACTGAGGTACAAAGACTTAAAGTAGCATGCCCACGTTATTCTCTCAGGGAGCATAATTTTAATGTCATCAATTTCCAAAGGCCATACTTTTTCCCTTACCCCACAATGTCTCCAATACCACCTCTAAGAGGGTACACAGAGCCAGCCTTTGATTCTGAAGACTTTGTATTAGCAGTGCTAATATATAGTTACCACGGGGTAACTGTGGGCTATAAACCTTTGGGTGACCAGTATACGAATCCCTGAAATTACCTCCTTTTGTGATTAGAACATATGTATATATTTTCAAGGTAGAGTGTCTGTAGTTCTCACTGATTATCTAAGGAACCAACTGTCTCCAAAAAGGGTTATGAATCTCTACTGCAAATAATGCAACATATACAAGCATTGCAGAAACTCTCTGAGGAGGCTTTAGTTTGCTTGTTAGGTCCTGTGTTGAGAACATTATATTTTCTTGCTGTGTTATACTTTTGTGGGTCGCTGAAACCCATGCAGCCAGTTTTATCCCAATATCCACCAATACCCATGATACTCTTTGTTTACAGATGAGTTTCAAAGAATTTCTATTTCTGCTAACTGTGCTACCTCTTCACGGATTCGTGTGTTTATGTATATATAAAATAATAACTTTTGCATTCTTATCTCTCAATAGTTGAGTGTTTCAAACTCTGCTTACTTCTTTTTGTGCAACTAAAAGTGCTTACAATTCAGTATTTGGGAAACTGCTAGGGGATGGGGGTGGGATTGGCAGTTGAGGGAAACTGCCGGGGGAGGGAGGGGCACACCTCATCAACAAGGATACTTGCATAATGAACTTTTTTATACCTAACCCTGAATTATACCCCACACCTTTAAAATAAAATTTAAAAAACAAAAAATAATAAAGTAGGCAGTTTTAAAAGCTAAAAAAAGTGCCTACAATTATACTAACCCAGTAGTAATAAATAGAGACTCATGATGCATATGCAACTTTTTCATTCCCATCAAGAACTGAATAACTGGATTACAGTCATGATCTGCAAATGTTCTGATAACCACCATCTTATATATCCTATATATTAGGAAGTGAGATAAGGTCAATGAATGAGGACCACTGATTGTCTGCTATTCCCATTCCATTGAAATCTAATTCAAATTCACCCCCTTTAAATTGGGGATGACTTTAGTGATTTGTTTGACAGGTAAAACTTGGCAGACATAATGTTCTGGGACTTCCACAGTTGAAGTCATAAGATGTCTTGGAGCTTATATCTGATCCTTTTGGAGCATTTGCTCTGGAGAAAGACAGCTGGCATATAAAAAGTCTGACCACCCTGAGTCCACCATGAGGGAGAAGCAATATATAGGTGTTGTGGTCAACAGATCCAGCTGTGTTCCCGGCAGACAGCTGGCATCAACTGCCAGGCATGCGAGTGTGTCATCCTTAATATTTCACTTGGTTTACCTTTTAGATGACTGCAGCCCTAGCTGCCATCTGACTACAACCTCATAAGAGATACCAAATGAGTACCTCCCAGTTAAGCCCACAAAACTGTAAGAAATAATAATAAATGTTTGTTTTAAGTTGTTATGTTTTGGGGTAGTTTGTTACTGAGTGACAGATAACTGATGCATGAAGGAATGAATGTTCATATTGTATTGGAACTAGTAAGCTCCACTTATATAGAAGGCTTCCAAGAAAACTTATATCACTGCTGTTCTTCCTATGTGTTGTGTCTTTTTTCTTGTCCTCACATCCTCAAAATTAAGTAAAACATATTTTTCCATTCTTTTTCCAGAACAAAATACTTTTGTTCTAATGGTGGCAATATTTTATAAAATGCTACAAAATAGGATATTGGGGGTTAACTGCTGGTCTAACTAAATAGAACCTAGGTTATAAAGAAGCATCTATTGGTAAGGAGGCCACCATAATGTTATGTATGAGAGGAGACCCCCCAAAATGAAATTTAATTATTAAAAATTGAAGTTAAACACAATCACCTTCAAAGTACTCTATGTTAGATGCAATACACTTATATTTTTTAATTTTTTATTATAAAGATGTGGGGTACATTTCAGGGTTAGGTACACAAACATTGATCATGCAGGTACCCCTGTTGATGAGGTATGCCCCTCCCTCCCCTAGCTGTTTCCCTCAACTGCCAATCCACTTATTAAGACATCTTTTCCACTGGTTAAAATAGTTCTTGAACTCATAAATTTTGATGCCTTTTAGTGCTTCTGCCGTTTTGTGTTTCACCTCTTTCACATAGGCAAAACGTTTCCCTTTGAGGACTTTTTTCATATGGGGAAACAAAAAAAAAGTTGCTTGGGGCAAGATGGGGTAAATAGGGAGGGTGAGGTATGAGGGTCATGCCATTTTTGGTCAAAAACTGCTGAGCACTCAGCACAGTGTGGGCAAGTGCATGGTCATGGTAGAAGAACCAGTCACCTGTTTTCCACAACTCGGGACACTTCTTCCACATATCATAATGCAACCTTCTCAAAACTTCCAGACAAAAACTTCGGTCGACCATTTGATCCGGAGGAACAAATTCCGAGTGTACTACAAGGAGCCCGCCCTCCAAAAGATCATTCCTGGGTTTTTTTTGTTGTTGCTGAAAACCCCTTGTGTAGTAGTTTTGGTGGTACACTTCACTCTAAATTCAGTAGCACTGCAGTGGTTCCCATTAATCTGGAATATTGTCCAACTTCTCCATCTGGAGCATCTTCTCAGAATTTAGGTTTATTTTCTTATTCCACTTTGGCATAGAGCATCACCTTAGACTGTTTCAATATCCTCTCCTGGGATGAGGTATTCAATTTTTATATATTCCAGTTTTATTTTAGACATTACTTCTCAGATGTTTTATTTATTTGTTTGTTTGTTTAGGCAGTACCTCTCAAGTGTTTTATTTTTATTTATTTATTTATTTATTTTAAAGATGTGGGGTACAAATCATTGTTAGGTATACAGATGTTCATTATGCAGGTACCCTTGTTGATGAGGTGTGCCCCTCCCTCCCCTGGCAGTTTCCCTCAACTGCCAAACCCACCCACCTCCCCGGGCAGTTTCCCACTACACCCCATCCCTTTCTTGTAGTATTATGAAAATTGTTCAAGGTCCGCTTATGAGTGAGAATATACGGTACTCTGTTCTTTGTTCCTGTGATAGATCACTGAGTATGATAGACACTGAATCCATCCAAGTTGTTGCAAAGTCCATATGCCCATATGCTTGTTCTTCTTTATGACTGCATAATATTCCATTGTGTATATGTACCACATTTTTTTTATCCACTCCAGCTTCGATGGGCAACATGGTTGGTTCTATGTTTTTGTTATTATGAATAGAGCTGCAACAAACATCGTGTGCAGGTATCTTTTTGGCAGAATGACTCAGTTCCTCCGGGTATATTCCAATAGGGGGATTGCTGGGTCATATGGAAGGTCAATGTCTAGTTCTTTCAGAAATCGCCACACTGTCTTCCAAAGAGATTGCACTAGTTTGCATTCCCACCAGCGATGTAGAAGGATTCCTTTTTCTCCACATCCTCGCCAGCATCTGTTGTTTGTTTTATTACTGATGGCTATTCTTATTGGGGTTAGGTGGTATCTCAATGTGGTTTTGATTTGTATTTCTCTGATGATGAGTCAGGCTGAGCATTTTTTCATGTGTCTGTTGGCTGCCCGTATATCGTCTTTTGAGAAGCGTCTATTGATGTTTTTGCCCACTTTTGAATGGGGCTGTTTGTTTTTTTCCTTTTGGCACACTTGAGTTCCTTGTAGATCCTAGATGTTAGGCCTTTGTCAGATATGCAGTTGGCAAATATTTTTTTCCCATTCTGTGGGCTGTCTCCCTGCTCTCTTGATGGTTTCTTTTACTTTGCAGAAGCTTGTCGGTTTGATGAGGTCCCACTTGTCTATCTTATTTCGTATGGTATGGGCACTTAGGGTTTTGATCAGGAATTGGTTGCCAGTTCCAATTTCTATAAGGATGTCTCCTGCATTTTCTAAGATTCTTATAGTTTGAGGTTTTACGTTTAGGCCTTTGATCCATTTAAGGTTATTGTTGCCATATAAAAAACATATTCACACGTTCTGGGGACAAGGACATTGACACCTCTGGGAATCACTATTCAGCTTCCCACAGATAGCTAAGCAGATTCCTGTGGATACTTGGAAATTAGGAGATGGAGAGAGGTGGGAAGTGTTCCCTGTAGAGAGTCTTGCAAGTAGGAAGATCTGGAGGTGAGGAAGATTAAACCTTCTTTAGAGAAATGAAACTTTAAATGTAGTTAGAGGATAGTTGTGTGAGAGAGGCGTAGGCAAGAGCCAGATCATGGGAGGATTTTGTAAACCATATAAAGCAATTTGAACTTTTAAGTGCAAAGGAAAGATATCAAAGAGTTTTAAATAGGAGAGTGACAATTACAAAATTTATGTCTGAAGAAAATTCATACAGAAAAGCAAGAATGGAAACAGAAATCTATGATACTGATGAGCCAGAGTGGTGTCACCTAATTCACAACATGTCTGACCACCCAAATTCACTATTGCCCACTTAAGCCAGCACATCTCCTCAACTTCCCTGTTGCTGGCCATTACACTTTTATTCTTCTAGGATCCTAGTCTTAAAAGTACTTTTGGCGTCCTCTCTCTTTTGCTTCTAACTACAGACAGTCACCACACCTTATTGCTTCTTAAGAGTTTTGAAAGACATAAATACTATATGGTTTCATGAGCACATCCAAAATAGTGAACATTTTTTTTAAAAAGCCACTATTCATCCCTTTTCTAATCCCTGACAATCCAACTGCAATCTCCATATGCAACCTGATTCACAGATGAGTATGTATCATTCTGTGCCTTTTTCTATGCACTTACATGTATTATATATATGCATATATTTATTGCATCGCATTAAACATATGTGCATTTAAAAGCATAATTATCTTCCTATTTTCAATGAATAACATAACTTAGATGCTATGTCAATATATTTTAAACTCCTTATTTTAAAATTGTACCATGGTATTGCTGTAATTTTAAAGTATTTCAACTTTTCCTCTATTGACAATGAAGCTGTAATGTAAATATATCTTCTAATTATTCTCTCAAATTTTTCTGTCTTAAAATTATGGCTAAGGCTTTCTCCTAGATAATTTTTTAAGTAGAACTAGTCTTCTCTTTAAAAATATCAAAATACACTTTAAAGTCAGAACCAGTGATGTTGGTTGGGAGCGGTAGCTCAAGCCTGTAATCCCAGCACTTTGGGAGGCCGAGTCAAGAGGATTGCCTGAGACCGCGAGTTCGAGAACAACCTGGGCAACATGGTGAGACCTTGTCTCTACAATAAATCAAAAAATTAGCCAGGTATGGTAGCACGTGCCTGTGGTTCTGGCTACTTGGAGGGCTGAGGCAGTAGGATCTCTGGAGCCCAGCAGGTAAACGCTGGGGTGGCTGTGAGCGTGCCACTGCACTCCAGTCTGGGCGACAGAGTAAGACTCCAACTCAAAAAAAAAAAGAATCAATGATGTTAAATATATTTTTCCAAACTGAGGTTAAAATTCACAATGCGGGCAGGGAGGTGGAATTGACAGTAGTCGAGATCTGTCTGGGAGTGGGGGGGAGGGCACACCTCATCAACAAGGGTACCTGCACAATGAATATTTGTATATCTAACCCTGAATTGTACCTCACAATTTAAAAAAATAAAATAAATTTTTAAAAAATCACAAAGCACAATAGAGCTTTAAAAACTCTGAGACGTCCTGTAGAAGAAAAAAATAAATATGTGCTATGATTTAACTCTGCATATCCAAAATTTTTGCTACAGAACTTTTTAAAACTTTCATAGGATGTTTAGTATCATTTTGTGAAATACTCTTGTTCCATGGAGACACTGAACAGCAGTCAAATGTAGTAGTTAAAGCAGAATCCCTGAAACCAGACTAGTCTGAATGATCTGATTGACCTTGGGCAAGTTACTTGACTTCTGTATGCCTCAGTTTTCTCATCTATAAAATGGTGATAATAACAGAGTTTATTTCACGAGGGTGTCATGGATTAGTTGAGTGTTGTTATAATTATTGTGGAACATTCTTAAGGCATCAATATAAAATTAGTGGCACTGTTTGTTGGCCTTCTATTACTGTTTGGAGAATCAATATCGTTTTGAAATTTATAAAAGTCTCAGCTAATGCACTCCCATGTAATGTACCACATGGAGTTGCCCACGTCAGAAGAAACTGTACTCTTGCAAATACATGACTGAAATTCCATAGCATCTTTACTTGAGTCTTTCAGTTTGGAGTTCATAATAAAAGTACTGGGTTTTTTTCCCCTCTCCCCACAACATCTTTTTTTTTTTTTGAGTTGGAGTCTCACTCTGTCGCCCAGACTGGAGTGCAGTGGCCGCTCCCGGCCACCGCAGCCTCGACCTGCTGGGCTCTGGTGATCCTTCCGCCTCAGCCTTCCGAGTAGCTGGAACTACAGGCGCGTGCTACCACGCCCGGCTATAATTTTTTTATAATTTATTTATTGTAGAGACGAGGTCTCACCAAGTTGTCCAGGCCGGTCTTGAACCCCTGGGCTCAGGCAATCCTCTCGCCTCCACCTCCCAAAGTGCTGGGATTACACGCATGAGCCACCATGCCTGGCAAGAACTTTGTTAATCTTTGTACTGTTGCTTGCTTCCAGAATTTCTAGCAACAAACACTTACTTTAATCTAAACGTTTCACTTTTTAAATGATTGACATTGTCCAGGCATAGCAGCTCACACGTGTAATCCCAGTTCCCTGGGAGGCTGAGGTGAGAGGATTGCTCGAGCCTAGGAATTCAAGGCCAGTCTGTGCAACATAGCAAGATCCCATCTCTACAAAAAAAAAAAAAATCAACCTGGCAT
>CAUYQG010102441.1:0-14207 GCA_963574415.1 Tarsius wallacei
AGTTCCAGCTACTCGGAAGGCTGAGGCGGAAGGATCGCCGGAGCCCAGCAGGTCGAGGCTGCGGTGGCCGGGAGCAGCCACTGCACTCCAGTCTGGGCGACAGAGTGAGACTCCAACTCAAAAAAAAAAAAAAAAAAAAAAAAGACACCTAAGAGATAACCTGGCAAGCAGGGGTCATACTCGTCCAGACCGCCCTTGGCTCCCTCCTCCGCTCTTGCTCCTTACAGTCACCTGGTGACCTCATGCCCTTTCCAAATACTCATCCCACCCCCCTCACTCTGCAGGCAACAGGAGGGCATCAGATTAATTAATTCATACTAAAGTGTCCATGACTGATAGCGGTTCAACAGTATGACCCCTCCCTGGGGGACTTCCTTTCTAATAAAGCAGAATTGCTTTAACTCAAAATAGTAACTATCACTAGGCATCAGGAACAGGAACAAGGAGTGATATGGGGTGGGGGCAGGGCACTTTTCCAACACCCCTTAACTCACTTGACGCCACCAAGGCCTTGTGTGACTCTGCCATACTTCTTTCTTCTTCCCAGACAATGACCAATGGCACCTAAACCATGAACTCTGTGGGCAGAAGAGTAGAGTGACTAGGCCTTGGGGTCAGCCCCAAGGTAAGTACAGAGACAACAGCAATGTAAAATGTTCCAGGTGGGAGAGAGAGGCAAAGAGACAGAGACAGAGACAGAGACAGAGACAGAGAGAGACAGAGACGGAGAAAGAGAGAGAGAGAGAAAAGTCACCAGGACTCAGCATGCATGGCGCAGGGCTTGCCAGGGAATTTGCAACTTTACATTGCCAAAGAAGAAACCAGACTTTGACCTTTGCCTCTCAATTTGCATAGCTGATTTTGTGCACCTTGGGCAGATGTAGGGTGTTTCCAGGAATTACCCAAATACTTATACCCTTTTGAGCAGGGGAGGATTGCTTGGTCTGCAACTCTACCAGATCATCTCTGAGAAGCGATAGGCAGGGCAGAAGAGGAACCGGACACATTGCAGGACCCTAACCGGAGGCTTCAGAGGGGATTCCTGGGCCATGCCTGGCCACCCCTGCTGCCCTCCCATCTTCTCTGCCCTGAAAAGGGGATGAGGGGACAGGAAACAAAGCACAGGGCCACTCAAGGTCCCCTGGCCTCACTGGTCCATTCTCTCCCAGACTTTTCTCCCCAGCTGTCAAAGCAACACTCAACTGACATGCAGGGGGTACATTCACATCCCACCTCCCCAGGCAGCAGGAGATGAAAGACCACTCTGTCTGGCTACCTGCTCCAGCAGGCAGTCTGGTCACATGCTTGGTGGCTCCATGAGCTGGGCAGGGAGACTGGCAGAGAGGAGGAGAGCAAAATCTCCCCCTCCTGCCCACGAAGGTCCTCCAGTGAGGACCGTCACACTGTCTCCCAGCTCTGCTCCCAGTCTCTTTTCATTCCCCAAACCTGCTATCTCCAGATCATTGGTGTTTCCAAACAGATCAACAGGTCTCTCATCTGACAGATTCAACCCTGAATGAGTCCCTGGAGGCACAAAGACTCTCTCTGATGTGTCTCTTGGGGAAGGCAGGCTAGCAGGCTGGGAGAGTCTTTTGTGTCTAGGAGGGCTCTTTCCAGAAAGCTAGGGGCAAGGCCCTGCTGACAGAACCTGCAGGGGACTAACCAGGGCTAGACCCTTCGGGGAGGAGGGGACTCTGTGTTCTAGGCAGAGGCTTTTCAAGCTGGGAAGTAGCACTGAATGGAGGAGGAAAGGCTTTGGAGTGGGGATACCTGGGTTTGAATAACAGCTCAACCCTCCTATTCCCTGCAGAACCTCAAGCATGGCCCTGGCACGTAGTAGGGTGTCTGTACATGTTAGCTGTCATGTTCAACAACTAATACTCTAACAGTGCTAGAGTGACAGAGAGAGTGTGTCACCAAACACAGGGCACCAAGTCCCCCTCTTGCCATTTATTCGGTGGCTTACAACTTGTCCGGCAGGGTGCCAAGCACTTTACATACATTATTGCTCTTAATCTGCACACAAACTGAAAGGCAGGTTTAAAGAGCCTCACTTGAGAGACATTCAGAGAGGTGCAGCCACTGTTCTAACGTTACGCAGCTTATGGGTGGAAACAGCAAGATTGGAACCTTCGTTTGGCCACCTCCAAGTTCTGCATTGCTGACCACTGCACTCCCACCCCCATGCTCACAGATCTTCAGTCGGCAGAAGGTCTGCCAGAGTCTTTCACACATCCCATCGTGAGATGTGCTGCAAGCAGAATCCTTATCTCAAAAATCTCCATGCCCGGTCATGCTTCCTTTCTGCCTGTGCTTGGTTCTCCCCAGCAAACCATCCAGCCAGCAGGGACAGGGGAGAGGCTAACTCTTCCCCTCCCAGCCTCTCCCTGCTCCAGGCCTTCCAGTGCTGACACAGCCTGTGCCCTTTCACCGGGAGGATGTGTCGCTTTCATTTCCCTTTTTACCTAAAAAAGCCAGATCAGTATAGTTTTAATGCTCTGAATTTATCTTTATTAATAAACAATAAAAGTTAAAAGCATGTCAGGCCCCTAATTGAGCACCATCCATGGCAGCTAGAGCAGTCTAGCTTCAGACACAGAGCAACCTGCTGAGACTTCTAAGTCGAAGGCTTTCAGAGTAGATGTGTGCATAGGCTCACAGAGCCAGAGGAGGCCTGGGCAGCTATGGAGAAGGACCAAGCCTCAGCAGGGAGCCCTCTCCATTCCAGAAGACAGCTCTCTCTTTTCCCCACCAAGAAGTGCTAGAATTCCTAAGAGGCCTCACCCTGCACTAACTGTATCTCTGATTTAGAGAGCTCTATAAGCTTGACATTGCTTCAAATATTAAAGTACTTTAAATATGCCCA
This sequence comes from Tarsius wallacei, assembly GCA_963574415.1. NCBI lineage: Eukaryota > Metazoa > Chordata > Mammalia > Primates > Tarsiidae > Tarsius > Tarsius wallacei. The sequence goes on from CAUYQG010102441.1 coordinate 2,867, forward strand.
TAATGATAATTACCTTGCTGACGGCACTTCATCTTAAATGAAACACCAGGCCAGGAAGACTGAAATCATTGTCACTGCACACAGAATGGTCTTGGTTGACTCTAGTCTTCCACATTGTGCTGGTGGCCCTGTGGGCAGCTGCCACCCAAGGCAAAGGGCACTGAACTTCGCATAAGATGACTAAGGTGCTGCCATCTGGCTGTGTCTCTGGTGAGCCATGTGACTCCCAAGTTTCCTCATCCATTAAATGAGGGTGACAATATAACCTATCTCCTAGCTTACCCGTGAGGGTCAAAGGAAACGATGTGTGAACTCCAAGGTGGGATAAGGCATGAGCTAGTAACAGGGCAGTAGCATCAGTACCCCCAATCTGGGCGTCCCCTTGCAGCAGACAATCTGCAGTCTCCCAATCTCACACCCAGGTGCCATGGAGAAAGGCTTGTTCACTCTAAGCACACAGAGACCTCTGGGAGTGCCGGTGCTATACAGAGGGCTGCAGGGGACTGGGAGTCAGGAACCCTCAGTTCCATGGTGCTCTTACACCCACCCTGGGGCATGCCGGGTAACGTGACCTGAGTGCTGTTCCTAGAAGAGCAAAATGCTCACCCAGATAAACAGGGGGTAACTGGGGACAAGAGGAACAAGTGTGTTAGCCTGGAGCTAACCTGGAGACAGGATGGACCAGCACAGTGAAGCCCTTGGATATAAGCATGGAGCTTTGAATGACTCCAGAGCTCCAAGATGGCACATTCTAGCTCGAGAACACAGAGAAAGGGAATAAAGGAGGGGAGAAGGAGGGGAGAGAGCATGAGGTACGGGACCCCCACTATGCACTTGGGAGATCTCAATGAATCTTTATCAATTGATGAAGTGGGTGTCTTAGTTCCGGCTGCTACAACAAAGAACCAGAGCCTAGGTGGCTTATGAATGATGGAGATATATTCCGCTGGAGGCAGGAAGTCCAAGACCAAGGCACCAGCATGGCTGGGTTCTGGTGAGGGCTTGTGGATGCTGACTCCTCGTCACATCTTCACATGGTGGAAAGAAGGAGCCAGCTCTCTGGGGTCTCTTGAGTAAGGACACTAATCCCATTCATGAGGACTCCATACTTACAACCTAATCCCCCCCAAGGGCCTACCTCCTAATACCCTCGCCTTGGGGGTTAGGATTTCAACATACAAATTTTAGGGGGACACAGCATTCAGTCCATAGCAGTGAGTATTACCATTCTAATTTTTCCAGATCAGGAAGCTTGGAGAGGCTAAGGAATTTGCCCATAACCGTTGTACAATAATACATGATTACGGCGGACTTCAAACCTGGGACCACCTGATTCCAAAGTCCGTGTTCTCATCCCTACCTGCACCAAGCTCCAGGTGGGGGGTCTGCTGGGCATACAGCTGCTGTGTGCCTCCTACGAGCACAGCACTATCCTAGGAGCTCTAGGATGAAAAGCAGTTTGAGACAAGATCCTCATCCTCAAAGACTTTTTAGCATAATTAGAGAGCCAAGCCCAATACCCATGAGACAGTCATAATAATCAGGCCTCAATTATGAGAAAATCAGGCATTCAAGGAAAGAATCATCTTTCATGATATCATGAAAAAATCTCTTTCATAACACCAGCTGAGAAGATTCTCCTGACCTCACTGCCCTCAAAGGTCTCTGCCTCCCTCTCACTCCTCTCTGAGGCATTTGTGCCCACCCTCCTGGTGGGACAGATGAACTCACTAGGTTTGTCACATCTCTTCTTGGACCCTGAAGGACTCCTATCGGTTCGGAGGGCCAGGCCTGGATGACACATCCACCTACACTGGGCATCGATGCCTGAGGTGTGTCATCCATAGCCTGACTACTCAGAGTATGGACCACAGTTGGCAGCATCTTCATTCAAAGGGAGCTTGTGAGAAATGGAATACCCCAGGCCCCATGCTATACCCTCCCGAGTCAGAATCTGCCTTCTGACAAGATGCTCAAGGGATCAAAGTTTGAGAAGCACTCAAGAATCCCCAAACAGCCACACAACCAACACTGTCAGAAATGACAGTGATGACTAAGATGAAAGCAAACAAAACAGCTAACCTGTACCAAGTGCTGCCTATGAGCTGGATGCTGCACTAAGTGTTTTCTGTGCATCTCTATTAATTCTCACAAGAGCCCTGGAGAGGCAGATGCTGTGAAGATTCCCATTCTAATATAAAAGAACTGAGGGTGCGAGGCGCTACCCAGCTTGTAACTGACAGAGGAACCCAGACCCAGGACCATCCACAAAACGTAGCCCACACACATTTCCATTCACTCAGCTGGAGTGCTTCTCCAAGAACCCAAGAGCACCCAGGCACACTTTCTCATCATCCAGAGGGAGAGACGGGTCCAACGAGAGAGAGGACCTTAAAGGCTGCACAGTCAGGACTCTAGAACCCTGCTTGCACTTTCCAATACATCACACTCCCCAACATCAGCATCCCACTTAGTTTCACAAAAGGGCAAATGAAATGGAGCAGGCTGAGTGAATTTTAAATCATTTGCTCACTTTACACAAAAAAATATGGATTTATGGACTATCACAGAAGCTATCTTGCAAGAGTTTCCCCTTACCTGGCTTCTGAGACAGGGACCCAGGCACCCAGAGCCTAGCCCCACTCCCCTGGAAGGGGAGGCAGGAGTCTGCTTCTCCTTGGATTTCACAGTTTCCTGGCAGAGCAGGAAAGGCTGGAGACGGCTGCTGGCTAAGAACCATCAGCAGAAGTGTTGACGGCGCAGAGCCTGGGCTGCCTCCTCTCCCCAGCAGGCTGCCAGGAGCACGTGCAATCCAAAGAGATTCTTACTCACTGTTCTTCAAGTGTGTTTCGATCTGTTTTCAGAAACACACCACAGAGTAGTCAGGCAGTCTTTTGTCTGAACTAAAGTGCAGGTCCCTGGAGGCCTGGCTTGTCCATTCCCAACGGGCTTTGCTCTGGCACAGGGCCATGGGGTCTTCTGCTCACCCCAGAAGCTGGGGGCCTGCAAAGGGCAGGGCAGAGGGTGACTCTGGGCAGCGAGAGAGGAAATCCTCCCAGCCATGCCATTCGCAGAAGGAGCTCAGTAGGACTCTTAGACCCAGGTGGGGAAGGGATGCTCCCTGCCTGGTTCTCACGGTGACCCTGTACCCCGCGCTGCCCACCCCCCCCCCCCCACCAACACACACACAAACTTCAGGTTCCTTTCATCTCTGTGTTGGTCACCCACACCAAAGCTTTGCCATCCAAGTGCCAGCTCAATGATATTGGATTAGCACTAGGACAACAGGGACAGGCCCAATTAGCACAGAGGCCTCTGCCCTGGTGCAGACAAAATGTCAGGCTCCTGAGGGGGTGGGCAGACGCTACCTCTGAGGGCGTCACATTCACCTTTCCTAGCAAAAGGCCAGTTCCCCAGCCGCTCAGCATGGGGAGCCACCAGAGGAAAAGGTGGCCGGAGTTGTCAATGCAAACAGCAGCGGGCCTGGCAGGGAAACCTGCCATGGAGGACAACTGAGCAAGCAGGAAGGAAGCTGGGTTAAATTCAAACCTGCTTAAAGAGCCCTGGCCTCCTCTGCTTGGGGACAGGGGGTTGGCCAGAGGCCTGAGCACACAGCCTGGTGCACACACGGCCCAGAGGAGAGACCTGGTGCCTTCTTATCAGTGTCCAGCCACAGCAGGAAGAGCAGTAGCACCTGGAAGACAGAGGTCAGACAGTTGCACCAGCAATGGCAGGAATGACAGCAACTACCATGATTTGATGTGTGTGTACACGGAACAAGCTTGGCCCTGGGAAGTTTCTATTTTATTTCATTTCATCCTCAAGCAACCCTAGGAGGCAGATACTATTATTGTCCTCATTTTTCTTTTTCTTTTTTTGAGTTGGAGTCTCACTCTGTCACCCAGACTGGAGTGCGGTGGCACACTCCCAGCCACCAAAGTCTCAACTTGCTGGGCTCCGGTGATCCTTCCACCTCAACCTTCCAAGTAGCTGGAACTACAGGCGTGCACTATCATGCCCAGCTAATTTTTTTTATTTATTGTAGAGATGAGGTCTCACCAAGTTGCCCAGGCGGGTCTCAAACCCGCGGGCTCAGGCAATTCACTCACCTCGGCCTCCCAAAGCACCGGGTTACAGGCTGAGCCACCGAGCCCAGCCTGTCCCCATTTTTCAAATGAAAAAACTTAAGTTCAGATGGGGATGTGAACTGTGCAAGGTCACATGGATATTTCATAGTATAGACAGGATTCAAACTCAGATCATCAACCACTGCCCTGTACCCATTTCGGTCTTCCCTTCACCTTCTTCATCTCTCCAACTCCTGCCCATCCTCTGAGGCCCAGCCCTGGGCTATCTCCCCCACACTGTCTTCCCCAAGCTTACCCGTGTCTGAATGGTTATGCTGCTCCATCAGTGTCTGTGCGCCTGCTTCTGCTGCCATGCTCAGTGGTTACTTCATCTTCCTGAGCAGACTATGAGTTCTTAAGAGGCAGCAGACGGGTTCTCCACCCTCAGTGTCCTAGCACAGCATAAGGCGTATACTGCTTGCTCAATAAATATTTAAGATAGGAAAGAAGGAAGGGAGGGAAGAAGGGTGGATCTTTCCCGGAAACTCTCTTTACTTCACATTTATTTTTCATGGCATAAGAAGATGCACAAAGGGAATTGAACATGGGATTTCTCACTCTCACTGAAGAAGTCCCTCCGCCCTCAGTTCTGACACCATGGCCAAGGCTCAGGAACCATGTAGGTTGCAAGAAACTGCCTTCCTTAGGCCCCTCCCTCTCCTCTTCCACCCATCAGTGAAACAGACCAGGACCCCAGGGCTGTAGCTGCCAACCCCTGTGTCAACATGAGCATAAGGCTTTACAAGGCCCTTTCTGCATGAGGGACACACTGTCAGAGAACCCTCAGGCACACACCTCCTGGCTTCGAGGAATCTGCAATCTCCAAGGGGCAATTTTACCGAAAGGGGTGTGTGGCAGTCAGAGAGGCCCAGAAAACACAAATAAGCAGGTCAAGAGTCACATTCCTCATTCTAGCCAAGGGAAAGGGCAGCTAAGGGGCAGTGAGTGGTGCTGGGGGCGGTTGGCAGGAATGACAGCAACTTCCATGGTTTGAATGTGTGTATATACTCGGAGCCAGCTTGGCCCTGGGAAGTCAAGGGCTGAAGACATATTTCTGGAGCAAAAGCAATGATTCCTCAAAACAAGGGAGAAGATAGCACTCAGATCCATGGCTTGGGCAAAGATGTCAGATGGAGGGCCTCAGCCTGCCAAGCCTCTGAGACTTTCCCCCATATCCACTCCCAGGAATGTGCCCTCAGCCACTAGTGATCTGCTAGCACCCCAGCACAGGCTGCCTTCTCTCCCAAGGCTGACGCTGATGCAGCCCTTTGCGCTTTTCAAAGTGCTTTCCGTACATTTTCTCTTATGATCTTCATAATCAGTACTCTCAGTCCCATTTACAGATAGGGAAACTGAGGCTCAGTATTGCTGGTAGCACCCTGACATGACCTCAAGAATTTACTTTGGAGTTCTCCTTGACCATTACTCCTCAGGAAATGTGTTATGACTTGAAGGATAATTTCATGCTGGAAAGGGGGAGTGCATAGCCAGATGGGGGCAGCTCTTAAGGACCCCTCTCTGTCTGGCTCAGGAGCTCCACACAGGATTGAGACAGGCCCTTGTACACAGCTCCCTTGTGTCCTGCCCTGTGGCCCTTGGGTGGAGGTGGCAGCAGCTATGCTGACAGCCGTGCCCCAGCAGGGACTGCCCCTCCAGACCCCAGGAGGTGACTGTCTTCAGGAGCTGCCAGGCAGCCCCAGGCTCATTCCAGAGCCTGGTATACTCTGGGAGGCACAGGATTGAGGGGAAAGGGCTGAGTAGAGACAGCAGAAGAGGAAACTTCGGAATGGGAAGGAATTTGCACAGCCCCGGCTGCCCATATACAGAGAGGCCCATGGAGACCCCGGGGAGTACAGCGCCCATGTTTACAGGGCCAGCTCAAGGCATATCCAGGACCTGAGCCCAGGTTCCCAGCTTCCAGGCTGCTGCTGCAATTTCCTGTGAATGAAGGAAGAATTGGATTCACTTGGGTTCCATAGTATGGATTCACCAACCAATATCAATGAGATACCCATTCTGCACTAAGCCCTGGGGATCCAACAGTAGAAAGAGTAGACTGCTGACACAGATGCCAACCTGTGCAACGCCAGACTCATGGCCCACAAGCTCCCAAGACAAGATCAGCATGGACAGGGCCAGGCCTGCCGGCCACCTGGTCCCTCTCTCTCAGACACCACCGTCCAGCATGCACAGAGCCTTGGGCAGTAGAGAAGCCCCTCGGGCCTCCATGGTGTGCTAACATCAATGTTTACCACCACTAGGGCTTTCTGTCAATCAAATCAAGCCATGTTTCTTCAGGACAGATCATAAGGCAAACGTTATTGGCTGTTTACCCTACAAAGCTCTGACTAGTGACTTTACTGTCCACCTTCAGACAAGTCCTGAACAAGGGGGAAAGGGCTGAAAATCCAAAAAGAGGGTGTCCAGATGATGTGGGTCCAGAGCAATTAATGGACAGCAGCTGTGAAGTTCTTGAGATCTGATCCAAATGTGGCATCAGGCAGAGGGATGGATGGAGTGAACTCTGGGAGTTTCTAGGGACCTACTGTTCCCTGGGGAAAGCCTGGGTCGGGGGACTCAAGAGCTGAGTGCACCCTGGAAACTGTTGGTGTGGCTGTGGAAGGATGGTTAAGACCAAAGGATCCTAGGTCCCAGCCACCACCCTGTGCGGCTTTGACACAGCACGACCTCTTGAAGAGTTTACATCCAGACTCACATAAGACACGCCAGTCTCTCTTCTCAAACTCCTGGCCTCAAGCAATCCCCCTGCCTCGCCCTCCCAAAGTGCTAGGATTATAGATGTGAGCCACCATGCCCGACTGACGCCAGTCTCCCTTCTGAGAGTACAGCAGCTCACCAGCTTCCTTCCAAGAAAGTGTATCAAGTCAATTAAAGCAAGTAAAATGGTCTCCAGCTCTTCCTGGTGTCTAATTGAAGTAATATAAGCCCATTTCCCCCTCCTATCCGCATTCCCCTGATAGCAGAGCCTTGTCTCATCTGCTACCAGCACACAGGAGAGGGGGCAGGGAACAGAAGCCTCCTCTTCCTGGGCTTCCAGCAGCCCTCTAGATCAATAGAAGTGTAAGGACTCAAAAAGATACATGTACACAATATTTTATATGATTCCACAAATGAATGAATTCCTACTTAAAGCATCTTCCTTTTGATAGGGGGATGGACTCTTTGAAATAATTAAAGTCTTTCACCAAATTATCCTGGAGATCTCTTTCCATGAAAAGCCTTTAATTTCATCCTCCTTGATGTAATCCTATTGGGGCAGATGAACTTGGCTTTTTATATTTCTTCAAATATTGCATCAGGACCCTTAATCAGAGGTAGAATCTGAACAGACTGGGCTGCCGCTTTCACCAGGACCTGAGGTGGGACCAGGGTGGTCATCACTGACACCTCCTCACACCCCATCTGCACTGTCTCCACCCCCAGAAAATCCACCCTCCAACAGGCCGCTTCCACCTGGAAGTGCTGATTCACCCAGCCATCCACCCACTCTCCTGCCCAACACACGGAGTTTCCACCATGTCTCTGGTTCCACTCTGTGGAACCGGGACTAGGAAGAAAAGAACACACAAGCCAGCTAAGACACCTGTCCATTGAAACGCAGACCAAAACGTTTCCTCTCCCGGAAAGATAGGGCTGTCCCTATCGAAAGGGGAGACAGAAAGAGCTAGAAAGAGCAGCTGAAGAGTTGACTAGGCAGCATCTTGGACGGTAACAAGAAGAGCCAAAGATACTCTGAACCTCTAAACCAAATAAAGCCCAGAAGAGCTCGTTGATAACTGACCCACTGCTTCTGCGCAGGGACCTTCTCTCTCAGCCTCCCCAGGCTCTGTTCTCCCTCCTATCTGCTGTTTTTTCTTTGTGTCTCCTCTGGTCAGCTGCTCATTTGTCACTCCCTCCCTTCCTCTGAACCACCTCTTTCCCAACTGCCTTGGCTGACCACAACAGGAAACTTAAATCTATTTTTACATATTTATTTAAATGAAGTTTCATGACCATTAGTCTTTAATACTGGGTGAATTTATCTTTTCTAGGTCTCTGTATTTTTTTTTTCTTTTTTCTTTTTTTTGGGGGTGGGGAGACAGGGTCTCACTCTCACCCAGGCTGGAGTACAGTGGCACGACAGCCTCGGACACCTGGGTTCACATGATCTTCCCGCATCAGCCTCCTGAGTAGCTGGAACTACAGGCACATACCAGCACACCTGACTGATCTTTAAAACTTTGTTGTAGAGACAGGGTCTCACTATGTTGCCCAGGCTGGTCTTGAACTCCAGGCCTCAAGCAATCCTCCCACCTCGACCTCCCAAAGTGCTGGGATTACAAGTGTGAGCCACAGGCCCAACTCTTTAAATCTCCATCACCGCCCTCCTCCCCAGATAACCAGATACACTAAGTTGTCTATTTCTGTGTAGCTTCCTGTGCTTCCTTTCCTGAATCAGCAGATGAGAGGAGAAGCTGGAGGGTAGGAGGTGAGGTGGGAGTGTTTCATAGCCCTGGAATGAAGAAACGAGCATTTGCACTGATGGAGCAAGAGGACGGACAAAGATGAGCACAATTCCCAAGGTGCTCCAGAAAAGGCCAGGACTCTGCGGAGGGCTAGGAGATCAAGTGTCCATCCTGCAACATTATCCTGTGAAGGACCTCACCCCACTGGCTTTCTTCCTTGGCGCCAGCTGACTCAGAGAGGGTGCTGAGAGAACCGTGGATGCTGAGAGCCAGGTGGCCCCAAGGAGAGGCAGCAGGACAACCCTCTGGGAGCATCTGTGACTATTCAGAGTGCATAGCCTGGGCTTGGGACAAGGAGGAGGTTGATGGGGATGGGGCAACCCCCAAAGACAAACTCGGCTGGCCTGGGACCCCTGCGTCTGGCTCCAGGGAGGGGCTGCCAATGGCAGCACTAACACTTCCCAGGGACTTCTGTCCCAGGGGCCCCATGTCGGAGGTCCAGAAAGGACTGGACAGCCAGCTCTTGGGCTCTTCGTTGGCACTGTCCCCCATGAAGTCCCAAGGGGGCTTCAGGAGCCTGTTACAAAAGGCTGAAGCAGCGCGATGAGATGTTTGGATTTGGGCATAATTATTGCAATAACAATTTAATTACTTAAAAACACTGTCTTGTGTTGCTCTAATGAAGAGAGAGGCTCTTTTCCATATTGTATGTGCCATCTGTGAGCAATTTTCACATTAACCTCTTAGACCAGCAAAGTGAAGACCAGACAGTGATGGAGAAGGGTAGGGGAAGAGGGAGGGGCCCAAAAGAGAAGCAGGGTGCCAGGGAGGGAACATGGCCTGGGAGAGCGGGGTAAGGGCTGTGCAATATGGTCCCTCTTTGGGCAGATCCTGTCCTGGGGCCATAGGAGAGCCAGCAGGTGGACACTTGGCCCTGCCTTTGGGTGCACCCTCACCTTCTGATGGGAAAGAAGTTCCCAAATTTGTGAAGAAGGTAAAGAAAGGTAGAATAGCCCAGGACAGTGGTTTTCAAACTGGGCCACAGTCCATAGGTAGGTCCCTGAAATTTAGTAGACAGTAGTCAGTATTTTTCTTTAATGAAATAGAAGAGCATGAACAATAACAGAAATACCATTCCCTTCTGAAAAATCAGGGTGACTGGAGAAATTCCAGGTCAGGGGCAAGGAATACTCAAGGTGAGCTTGTGACATCTTGTGTCAGAGAGCAAGGACTTGCCTGAGGACTGATGGGGTCATGTCTAAAGAGAACAAGGGCTGGCTCCCAGGGGCTCACACAGGCCAAAGATGGGACCATTTGAGATGCGAAAAGAACAGGGAGGCCGGGCACAGGGACTCATGCCTATAATCCCAGCACTTTGGGAGGCCAAGGCAAGAGGATTGCTTGAGCCCAGGAGTTCAAGACCAGCCTGGGCAACATAGTAAGATCTCATCTTTAAAGAAAAATAAAATTAGCTGAGTGTGGTAGTGTGTGCCTGTAGTCCCAGCTACTTGGGATGCTAAAGTGGAAGGACTGCCTGAGCCCAGGAGGTCAAAGATGCTGTGAACCATGAATGTTGTAATCATGCAACTGTACTCTAGCCTGGCCGATAGAGTGAGACCCCAACTCAAAAAAAAAAAAAAAAAAAAGAATAGGGAGAAGTGACTGAAATACACTGAACATGTAAAAATTCACAAGTCCGTATGTGTTAAAAGGTGGTCCCCATGACCCAATCTCCAGAACCTGTGTGTATTGCCTTATGTGGCAAAAGATGTGATGAAGTCAAGGGATTATTACTATTTTTTTGAGTCAAAGTCTCACTCTGTCACACAGGCTGGAGTGCAGTGGCACACTCACAGCCACCCCAGTGTCAACCTGCTGGGCTCAGGCGATCCTTCCACCTCAGCCTTCCAAGTAGCCAGAACTACAGGTACATGCTACCACGCTCGTCTAATTTTTTGTTTATTGTAGAGACAAGGTCTCGCCAGTTGCCCAGGCTGATCTCAAACCTGCTGGCGCAGGCAATCCACTAGCCTCGGCCTCCCAAAGTGCTGAGATTATAGGCTAAGCCACCAAGCTGGGCCAAGTCAAAGGACTTTGAGAGGAGAAGCATATCCTGGGTTGTCAGGTGGGCACTAAATGCAATCACATGTATACATATGACAGACACACAGAGAAGAGGAAGGTGCAGTGTGCCCATGGAGGCAGAGATTGGAGAGATGGGGCCACAAGCCGATTGCCTAAAGTTACCAGAAGCTGGATTGTCCTCTAGAATTTGTGGAGGGAGTACAAACCCCTGACAACTTGATTTTGGACTTCTGGCCTCCAGAATTGTGAGAGAATAAATGCCTGCTGTTCTAAGCCACCCAGTGTGTGGTCATTTGTCACAGCAGTTGCAGGAAACTAGTACAATAATGACACAAAAGACAAAGCCAAAAGCAAGAAAATAGGAACTATCAGAGCATGTAGTACAAATTACTTCAATTTGATATACATATATCTATGGGTAATTTGGGCTGGGCTTGGAAAAGTACTTCTCTGTGGGTCCTGGTTAAAAAAAGAGTTGGAGCTGGGCTCGGTGGCTCAGCCTATAATCCCTCGCTTGGGGAGGCTGAGGTGAGTGGATTGCCTGAGCCCGCGGGTTCGAGACCCACCTGGGCAACTTGGCGAGACCTCATCTCTACAATAAATCAAAAATTAGCCGGGTGTGGTAGCGCGCGCCTGTAGTTCCAGCTACTTGGAAGGCTGAGG